>CAJPEX010002478.1:0-11952 GCA_905338405.1 Notodromas monacha
AATTATCTATGCTTCCATGATTTCCGTTTCTAGGCTTTCTAAATGGTTTCTTCTGAAACTTCTAAAAAGGGTATTCTGTAAGTTAATGTATTTCTAAGATAACAAAATACTTCTCTGAAAACACACGACATTCCCTTTGACGGAGCTGGGAATCGGAGCCTAATTAGGATATAATTCCGTGTGGGTCTGCAGAATAGATACTGAACAATGTACTTTTCTGTTATTGAAAACCATGATGCTTTATTTCGACAAAATTTCAAATGTACGACGCGTCCTTAAATTTAAAATATTCATGTGAAAATTCGACTGAAATTAATCAAAGATAACAAAAAACCTGACGAACAATTTATGATTTATTCGAGCAAATTATTTCTTCACTATTGTAAATTCCAGTCGCAAGAGTGGGAATCCTCGAATCATCACTTCTTTCGGAAATATGACAGGTGAATCATTCGGTAACCAATAATGAACGATATGTGGAGTTAGCATTTCTGAATAAATTTAATACAACGAATAAATATTTTTGATATCAAACTGAATGATTTTTACTTTTGAGACACGTATATATATATAAATCTCACTGATAAACCATGGCCTCTTGTATTCAAGGAAATTACACTTTTTCAGATCAAGACTCAATAAAAAAATAGTAGACACGTAAGAAACTCAAAAGTTCATTATTCATGGATTCAAATTTGTCCGGACTTCATATCTTTCGAAAATTTTGGGCATTATTTTCTGATCCGCAATAATAGCGTTGTTGTGCATTCATCGCCTACGCAGTTTGTTCCAGAAACACAGCTTAAGCACATCAAGTGTTGTTGACCCTAACTCACAAAAAAAATGAACAAATAGCAACGACGTTAACCCGAAAATGGGGGTAGTTGTTTTTACCCCCGACCGAGTTCAAGAGCCTATGGGAGAAAACCAGGAGCGCGTTCCCCAAACAAGAATTAGATTTACGGGTTTCCTTGGATATACAGTATATAGGAAAAGATGGAAGCTCTGAAAATTGAAGACAACAAGAAACTCGAAAGTAACACATAAACAAGTTCTAACGTTATTTGCGACTAGTACATCGTTGTAAGATGCACGATTATTCATGAAAAACGCGCGATTGCTTTTTTAGCCCTCGAAAAAAGTTTTCAGGTGTTATATTTCTGAAATTATCGGCCGTACTTGATTTTTAAATCGAAAATGCATGACAAAAACCGAGTTTAGCGTATACAGTACTATACTCGAAATCTTGGCGATGGAATATTTATTTTACAGAAAAAAAGAGCAGACGAAATTTTGCCAAAGAAAAAATATTCCGAACTAATATATGCTTTTTTATCACATTATTTCACCTATATTCGTGAATTTTTGACTCATTCACGCATGGAATTTTGTAAAATAAATTCAATCATTTATCAATGTACCGATTTGTCATATTTTCCATTCAAAATTTCCAATTTTTCTGTGGATCTTTTGTTGGTATCGCGAATCCTGTAGCACAGAACAAGTGCTCTCGAGGGTACTGTAATTCAAGTGCCAGCTGTTCAAGGACATACTTCAGCCAAAAATCAGGATTCCGCTGAATTTTTCGAGTTTCTACTGTACCCTTGTTCTCCCAAGAGCTTCACGACGAACTTATTAAACTTAACGAGGTCATTGTTGCGAATGACCTAGCTGTGAAGAAACGGAAATAATATCCTGTTCGAGTGTCACGAATGATTGATCCGCCGTCTCCGAAAGACAGTGTACCCTAATTAAGGTTCCTGCAGGTTTTTCGGACATCTTTTCCATCGAGTTCTTGACCTATGAGGCTGGGTAAGAAAAATCAATTCATTTTTCCACTCTAGACTGCATATGTGTCTGAGAATCATTTTCTTTGAGCTTTCTATTTTATTTGCCAGTTGCGACGTTTCCTTTTGTCGAAATTATGACGCAGAAGTTCTGAGTGGGTCCTTTGGAAGTTTTTTTTTAGTCGGAGAATGAATGTTTGTTCCGCAAACGAATATAGTCCAGCATGCTTTGCAATAAACGTATGAACCCGGCCATTTCTGGGATTGTAAGTTTTTTTCCAGCGGTGGTGATACGAGCGGTAAAATCTTAGCAGTTCCACAGCTAAAAAGGAAGTTAAAAGCGCTTTTTATTTTGAGAAAATATATACCAGTTCTTTCATTTTCTTCTGCAGCTGTGCAGATTTGAGTTCAGAGGTGCTCACCCTACTTTTCCTCAAGAAGACCTGTGAACTTTACTCAACGAACTTGAACAATTTATTTCCTGAGGCTTACAACGATCTTTTACACGACGCATTTCTCCGTAAAACGATTTTCTGTGTACCATTCATATTATGCAGGATCTCTACGACGAAATTCTCTTTATTCTTTGTAAAGTGAGTCCACATTTTGTTAATTTCTCAGACTCTAGATACCTCCTGTTCTTGAAAAAATCGTGAACAAGCGTCAATGTATCTAAATGATGGCTCATTCGAAGAAAATAATTAATTTCAGCCATTGATTTTATTGTATGAAATAATCATTGAATGAGTTCTTTTTTTTTAGATGGCGCATAATAAAAAGCAGACGAATGTTATCTCCTGAACGGTTTAATCTATTGAACAATATTTCAAAATTAAAATTAAAATTGCTTAAAAATATGCACCAGTCTCCAAGCTTTGTTCATTTTGTGCATTAAAAATTTGAAATAGGGCATTAGAATTTAGAAAGCAAAATGATATGGCTTTTCTATATAGAGTAGAATGGTTTTCATGAAGATTGTCCTATTTTCGCACACCTTTGGATGATTTTCGAAATTTCAGCGGATCCTTTTTATGTTGATAGAGGAGCTAAAAATTCGTCTAAAATTTATAAATTTTGAATTTTTTCTATGCAGAAATATTTTGCAACATTCCGATTTGGTGAAAAACTTTGTTTTTTTATTTCTGTGAAAGCATTATTTATTCATTGATTGTAGCTGAAGAATTTGTCAATCTGGGGGAAATCAATGCTATTCCATTCTGATTTTTTGTTTCGTTCTCCTCGATGAAGATGAACAGTGTATCAAAGACGAGAGCTTTCGACTGACTATTGTGGCAAATAAGAACAGTGTCTGTGACCCACGGCGCGCTTAGAAAAAATAAATAAAAGAAAAAACCCCCGAAAGTCATCCCCACTCGTCGTTGGATCCCACTCCTTGTTGCAGTGATGAATGTGGAATCCCAGAGAAAAATTGCCGGGTCAATGGTACCTTTTGTGCGCCGACATTCATTCCCGAGACCCGTCGATCAATCTCTCCTTCCTTCGGGATTGATCACTTTCCTGCGGTCTTGCATGCTTACTCGTATATATACACGCCCAATGCTGCTGCTGGTTCCTCCAGACTAGAAAAGGGATTCATCGTCTGGGGATTCATCCTGGCTTCAAACCCCATCAATTTCGACAAAAAAACAAGAAAAAGTGGCGGGAAGTGTTTACAAGACGACGTGTGCTTGGAATTCTCAAATGGAAATCGCCGAGAACTTGATTCCATACTTTTATTTCGCCTCGATGCTAAAAAGAAAAAAAAACAGCTTGATTATTTTTTTTAATATTCTGTATAGAAAGTTTTGCGATTTTTTTTTGCTGAAATATTCAGTTGTATCATTTTGAACATCATGTGCTCCGCAGATGCACAGAGGAAAAACGTTTTGCAAGGAATGTACGTTACTAGAAATTTTTTAGAGTCCAAAAACAGTGGGAAAATGTGACTCGTATTGCGATTTATTTTTTGCAGAGTATACTAAATGCTGTGCTTTCCCATTTCTTTGAGAGAAAGTCCAAGCGATTTATAATTCCTGGCTATTATTTTTTCCTTGATCTCTTATGTGTTACTTCTCCGTCAAGAATATTGAAAAAGGTTTCATTCCGATAATTTTTTTTTAGACAGAAATCTACTAAATTGTTTTTCTCATCATATCACCGTACATTTCAAGAGATCCAATGAATGGTGCAGGCTATTTATTTTCTGATCAGTGTTGCCAATATGTTTCTCCTGCGTTTCTTTTCAATTTCACACCCGAAAATATGGGAAAATAGGGGCTTAATTCGTGATAGATTTTTGCGAAAGAGATCTGGTGAATTTTCTCTTTCTATCAATTCATATTTCATGAGATTCCATTAATATTTTCGCGTTATTTCTTCCATGATTAGCGCAGCCAATTTTTTATTGTGTTTCTTCTCGGCTGATTACGTTGGAAAATATGCGTCATATATCTTGATTGTTTTGCATAAGAGAGATCTGCAGAATTTTCATCGCTTCTGAATGAAATTTTAGGTGATAAAATGCGCATTTTCATTTTTTTCTGCCTTGATCTCCGCAGCAGCAATATTTTTTGTTTGCCCTTTCTTACGTGTGTCAGATTCTTGCCTAGCAGAGATTTGCGTGGGTTCAGACTGAGTCGATGTCGTTCTGGATCATGTATGAATGTATGGTTGCTCGTTTAGAGCAAATGGTCTCAGACAACTTTTGAGAACTCGATCTGCGTCTTTTTTTTTCTCTTCAGTTTCCGAAAATCGAAGGAAGTATTCTTCCGAGAGAAACCATCCGAAACCATTGCCTTGAGTCGAGACTGCTGGTGGTTGGGTCGATAAACAGAACCGCTCGATTTGACGTTCACGGAGTGAGAAGTGAAGAACGAGATTTTCTTTTCGCTTTCTGTATGTGCGGAAAAAATAGCCAATTTGCTTTCTTGTCAGCTGGTATGAACAGAGACATGAGCTACATGGCTTCTTTTCAATTTTTTCAGTTATTAGTACAGCAGTTCTTTTTTTTTTTTGGTGTGCATGCATGAAAATGTTTGTTCCCGAAGACGGGGTTCCAAAAACCATTTGCCCATCGCTGATGGAAATTCACAGACAAGCGTGGGTGGATTTCGCATTCATGGCTTATCGTGGTTTATGACTCTTTCTTGCTGCCTTGGTTCAGACAAGCTGATGGTTTTCTCATTATTTGCGCTCATATGCAATATCATGATGGTATATATGATACAAGGAAATTATTTCTAGCTCTAGCTCACGACCTTTCAAAATTATTCATCATAAGGCTCTGATAATATTCCACAAATTTTGAACGATAATAGAAATAACAGAGATCCTCGAACTGAAATCATTAAGGATTCTTCACGAAATTCATCGGGTCTACGAGAATCGATACCTAAAGGTTTCGCCATCTTACTCATTTATACGGAGGATCCGTCAAAGAAATTATTTTTTGACAAGGCTCCTTGGTTAAATACGAGCTCTGTGAAATTTTAGCGATTTTTGCATTCAAGTGATCATAAGCCGCATGTTTTCCTTCGAGCAGAACGCTGATGCTGCCGAAAATCCAGATTTTTTATATCAGGCCGTAAATAATAATACATTTGACCGGCAGAAATTGTGGGGTCATGCGTGTGATTTAACTTTTAAAAATATAGGCCTGTCGCAATTTCTTCCGAATAAAACGCAACTTGTTTACCTTGTTATTTAGTGATTAATTAATTGTCATTTTATTTCACTGCTGCGTGGGTTTCGAACATTTTACTGATGAAATCTTGGTCGCATTGAAATTCCTCGAGGCTTCTGAATGTGAAAATTATGGTTTATGCGCATGTTACATGCACTTTTCATGCACCGTAAATTGCCTCTTTTCCGCTGTCTAGGCAAAAATTTCTCATTTCAATGATTTCACGAATACGTGTGCGGCCTATAATCACAAAAATGCAAAACAAAAATGAAAACTCAAGAGCGGTCCTATTATTTCCTGCTGAAGAAATGTTCTGGTTTGCTGGCAAAAATCTTTGGGAAATCAACGCTCGATTTCACTTCTTTGAGCATTCGAAAGGGATTTAAAATCTTGACTCCGGAAATTGAGAGAATTATAAGTCCGCAAAACAAGCTACAGTATAGCATTTTAATACCATTAACCATTATACAATCCTGATGTGACACTGGGCCTTACGAAATTTTGCGCAGTATGTAAAATAAAATATGCCCAAAGCGACGATGTAATGCTGTTTCCAGCAAGCTGTATAAACCCACGAAAAAAATAAAATTCGCGTCAGTCGATTTTTGAACGATGGGAACACAATTTCTTACGAAAACAATAAATGCGAAGCCTCACAGGAAAAAAATCTAAAAAAATTATTACTAACAAGACAAAAACGAATATAACGGTGACCATTCATTTGAGAAACACCGACAAAAGTTGGGTAACCACGGACAGGTCTAATTTCCTCTTTTGTTCCCGCAGGAAAAATAATGAATGCCTGGATCAATTCCTTATCTTTCATAATAATTCCTTCGGGCGTTTTTCGTTGCCATGAATATATTCTGGCTTTCCCCAAGTAAGCATATACCAGCGATCCGCTTGCATTTTTGCGGGTTCCCTGGAAAAGGTCTCGAAGATATGTAAGAAAAACGCGAAAGTACTCGTGTAACTTTCCCATTTTACTTGCGGAAAATTACGCACGGATTTAAACAAAATAAAATTAGCGGTATTTAACCCTTGTATGTCAAGGGAAATAAGACACTTGATTCAACGGGAACAATAAATAGAAAATCCTTCAGAGGTTTATAACATTTCGTTAGGACGTAAGTGCACTTGCAAACTATATGCGAGGAGCTCGTCGTCATTGTCGAGATTTGCTGTCGAGCCAAAGTCCCCAGTCACTCCTTTCGTGCTTCGAATGATGAAAAAGGAAAGAGAGGGAAAAAAAATATTGTTCCCCCAAGGCTCTGAAGAAACCACTTCTTTTTCGTGACGCGATAACGCAATCGACCCGAAGTCACCAGCATTTCTTATTTTCTAATTTTCCCCCTTTCATCACTTATCCTTCTCAAATACATTTTGCTTAATATGCAAGTGATCCTGGTTCTGGGTGGTAACCCTTCCTTCTTCTGGGCGTCAACGAGTGCGAAATAAACTTTTGGAACCTGGACCCAAGAAAAAAAAAAAATGTCTGGCTCTTGGATTATTCGAGACTTGCATAAGCTCGTATATTCGGTGACACATGAGAGAAACGTCCCGTGTTAAACGAATCATGTAAGCAGTAAGTTCATCAAAGCGTTTGTCGTTTCCCAAAGAATTACGTGGTGAAATGTAGAGAAACAAAAGCTTCTGGTTTGCCCATGGATTCATCCTGAGGACTTACAAAAGAATAAAAACCCTTCTATACGATTCATCTTCTTTCTTCAAATGCAAGAAAGAAAAAATCCAAGTTGCGCATTTTCTGGCGACTTGGCTTTGCTTTCACACGTTTCTTTCAGACTTGAAAACGAACGAATATTTTACGCAGTAATTTCAAGTCTGAAATTGAATCGAAGGCATATATCTTATGGACAATGGGGTAGAAAATGATGACAGATCTTAGACGAATCAGAAGTAAAAACCAGGAAAAATGAAATGAAGCTTCAGATGATCTGTGATTCAGTTCGTCCCGTAATTCCACAGAAATTGAATCATTGTACGTCATATTTTTGTCAGAATTTATTTTGTTCTCCAGAAACGAAAAGAAGGAGAGTCTATGATCAATGGCAGCTTATACTCGAGTAAATACATCAGATTTCTTTCATGCTGTTAAGTGATGTGTTGTGGCTGTTTCGCATAGCTGTGCAAAAAGAAAAAAAAAACACAGCAGAAAAATAGGAAGCTGTCGTAGCAGAAAAGAGTGAGGTTATGATGACCACGTGCACTTGAGTAATAATAGTAATCCAGAGGATGATTCTGTGAAGGGTTTGCCCAAACGATGTTCTCCCTGTCCTCGATGCTGGATGAAGAAAATAAGAATTAGTATAAAACCTCAGCTTTTTCTGCCTTGAAAGCCGTGGGATTGAAAGCCTAGCACCGGTTTTGAGGACCACTTGCGATGAAAGCCCCATCACGACGAGGACCACTTCTGTATGATGCCTAATTGTTTCTTCCAAGAAAATCTCAACGGATATATACACGGTTTTCCAAAAAAGATATTAATAATAATGAACAGGAATGAATATGTGCACATAGAATACAAACTTCCGCGCGTTTTCGTCTTTTCTTAAGATAGTTCTGCAATAAGGTGCTTTCAATCCTCGATCGGCAATTTTACGCCCAATGATCCGTACTTCGTGGAAACTTCGCAGTCAATTCAGAAATTTTCAAGTTTTTCAAATCTCGGTAAACAGATTGCAGGATGATTTAAATAATTAAACGATTATTCAATATTTCATCATGGATTTATTGAATATTGTTTTCAGGAACAGTTTCAAAATTAACAAAACTATTCCAACTCTGACCCGCTTTCATGAATTGGGTTTTGGGGCTGATTTAAGATCGCTGACACCATTTTCATCACTATTGGCCCACTTCACTGATTTCGTCTGTAGTTGGTCTACAGAAGGAAATTTAATTATTTTAAAATTGGCAATCAATACGTGAAATATAATGCACCTTCAATTAAATAGCGTATTAACTGCAAACTGCCAGGTAAAATATTTCTCTGATTATAATTTCGCGTGCAACAAATAGAGATTCATGTTACGTATGTTCACCTTTCTGAATTGAAAAGGCCCTTTCCAGAGTCAAATTATAGCCCCTTCGTAAAACAAATTTCTATGAAGGGCCATTTAATGCTGACCCCGCGTCTTAATCATTTTTGGACACGGAAAAACCAACTTCCTGTTTCCATGGTATTTTCCCCCCAATTTAGAGAAACAGTAGTTTTTGAATATACTGTAATATATATGAACTTCCCCTCGAGGTATCGAATACTATTCAATTTTTTTCGTGGTATTCCCACTTTTTGAGTATGAACCGAAGAGTCCCAAAAAAACGCTTTAAGAATTCTTGGGACTTTGCATAACTTGGATTGAGAATCTTTAATGGTATGTTTTATGGTCGTTTTCCCATGCTCCGATAAATGATCCTTTTCCAACTTATTTCATTTTTACATCGCAAAAAAAAATATTTTTAAGCACTGATTGATTCATTGAGGCTTTGTTTTCGATTTTGATTCATCTTGATGCTGAACCGTGTTTTGCGAAAAGAGTTCCGTGTTTTGTGGAATTAGTGGTGACTAAATCATGAGGGGTCTCACCTGTGCCAGACACGAGGGTTCCAGTGACAGCCTTGAGAGTGGGCGGTGGTCCAGAGGGAGGCGGTGGCGGGAGTTCCCCGGGAGCCAGTGACACCCCACTGTGGTGCTGGTGCTGGTGGTGATGATGGTGCTGGTGCTGGTGCTGCTGATGGTGCGAGTGGTGCATGCTGATGTCCACCACTGGGATCGTGATGGGCGTCAGTGAGACCGGCGCCGGCGCCGGGAACGGGAACTCGAAGTTCGCCATTCGAATCTCGTCGCTTCGCTCACTTGCACTCACTAATAAAGATCAGCCTCGATACACACTCGAAAGTCGGATTCTTCCTCATGTCATCCACTCATCCCGAACATGACTCTTGTCTCCTCTTTTTTTTTTTCGGATTCACTCGGAGGGTATAAACAAAAGAAAAACGGTGCTATTGCAAAGCTCGCGAGTCGCTGCTCATTTCAGCGGATCGATCCCTGCACTGGCAGCACTTGGGCGCCGGTGCTGGTTGTCACTTCGACGCTCAAATCGTAGAATACGTGGCACTGCAATCAAAAAGTTAAATGAGAAATACAGTACAGTACTTTCTGAAGAAACTCCACACGAAGCCACGTGACACAAAAACCTTGGAATTGCAATGCAAACCACACTTTCAGCGATAATTTTCATGAGAAACTTTGTTCCATTGCTAAAGATAAAAGTTTTCAATTAAGCCCTGATGGTCATCATTTCACTAGGAAGATATTTGAATAATGTTATGTAAATATGAAAAGATTCAATTAATCTACTCAGTGATTGAGACCATTTTTAACTATTTATTTGGTTTGTTTCCGCTTTCATAATAAGCAATAATTAAACAAATGATCAGGAAACGAAACTATTTCCATGAAAAATAAATGATCAGCCGACTTAATGCCAAAAAATGACGTGAATGTGACATTTAACCCGAATCCCCATTCTAATAAGTACCCAACATGTTTCCTGATTCCGAATGATCACATTTTACTTTCTTTGATTGAACGAATTTTGTGAAAATTTTATCAAAAGCTGAAGTTTTCGGTTGCAATAGTCAACAACATCTCAAAGACATGAAGACATGCATCAAGGAAGTCTTTTGACTATTTCTCGATCCATCAAGGAAGTTTCCGGAAATAATTTTTGTTTTTCCAAGACTGTGGTGTTACAATGCATTAGCATTGTTTCTCGGAGAGGATTATCTCTTAAATGCATTATCCAAATGAGAAAACGAACTCTGTTGAAGCTTTTTTTTTCGAAATTTTCGAAAATTCGAACGGTTGTGCTCCAAAACAAGCCAAAAACTTATCTTAAATTTACGAGGGTTGATTTATACGTATGGCCAGTCTATATAATACTTTTCTTGTTGGACGAGTGAGGCATTTTTTTTTAAGTAATCATTTGATTATTTAATGACCATTCTTCTGATTTTTTTTGAAACGAGGTAGATCCGGAGAGTCGAAAGAGCATCCAAGACTTTTAAATAAAAAAAAGTGTATTCTCCTTCAGCGATTTCTATCTTCGTAAAATTATAGTACAGTAATCTGAGAGCTATCCAATGTCCTCAATGGTTGAAAAATTTAGTTGAAATGTTCCAGATATGACACCTATTCATAAATGCATTTTATTTTGATGTTTTTAATATATTGATGAGTCGAAATGAAACAGAAAACTTCGTTTTGGTCATAAATACGTTCATAACTAACTATATGTTTTATGCTTTTTGTTAATTTTTCTCCTTTTCCAATCGAACGAAATATGCGAATAATCGAATATGCGAACAAAAGACAAAACCTACGAACTTGAGCTTTGATTTCATTCCATCAGGACAACTGCGATTGCTGCGACGACAATAACCGACTCGTATATTGTCCCTGCAAAATTTCAAAGATGCATTTCACCAAGGCAGTTCCACGGCTTCCTCTAACCCCACCACCTCCGGTTTGCATAAAGGCAGGCTAATTACGTTTGCTTCACACACAACGGCAAACAAGCAGCAACAACAACAAAAAAAGAAAGAAGAATGTCGAGAAAAACTCGGGAGTCGGGTTTGGCCAGGAAAAACTCGAGTCGCGCGCGCAGGGGGGGGAGGCTTTCATCGGAATTCTCTGCGAAACTGGCTCATTATTTTGCAGAGAATGATTCTCGGCGAGGACAGCGGCCATACTGTCGTACTTGCAGTGTGTTCAGAATATACATTTCGTCGGGGGGAGAAGGGTACGTGTTGGGGCCAGGTCGAGGGCGGCGTGCGCGGTCACGTCGCCTGATGTCGAGGCGGCGTTTCATGAATTGCGGCCAAGATCGCGCCGAGAGCAGGATGAGCCACACGAGCTGGAGACGGATGTGAGAGAGAGAGAGAGAGAGAAGAAGTACAGGGGAAGGAATGAAGAAGAGAAGGGATAAAGAAAAAGAAAAGTAACACCCCGTGACACTGGCATTTTGGCAACACGCCGACGACGAAGGGCGACGCGACACGCCGACTGGTGTAGCAAGCCGATGGAACTCCGTCCAGCAACTTCCCGAAAAGCAAGGTTGTTGTGCCGGAATTGGCACAAAAGGACAAGAAATTCGAAATAAAATAACACTGTAATCAGGTGTGGGGTGCACCTGGGGATCTTGTTGTCAAGATCCCAAAGAATAAGATGAAATGTATTTCGTTTTAAACCCCAAAGATAAAATTCACACAGCAAAAATATAATCACACACAATGGAGAATTGACTAAACTCGATGATCACTCTTCCAGGACTGAACTGGAGCTTCACAAGGAAATGGCGGCGAGTTGATGCTATGGAAAACCTGAGAAAGGTCTCGAATGTTCGAGATTAATCCAGCATAGATTTATGGTACTTTAACGTACCGAATTATTCCGCCACA
>CAJPEX010002478.1:13426-39045 GCA_905338405.1 Notodromas monacha
AGAAATTCGAAATAAAATAACACTGTAATCAGGTGTGGGGTGCACCTGGGGATCTTGTTGTCAAGATCCCAAAGAATAAGATGAAATGTATTTCGTTTTAAACCCCAAAGATAAAATTCACACAGCAAAAATATAATCACACACAATGGAGAATTGACTAAACTCCATGATCACTCTTCCAGGACTGAACTGGAGCTTCACAAGGAAATGGCGGCGAGTTGATGCTATGGAAAACCTGAGAAAGGTCTCGAATGTTCGAGATTAATCCAGCATAGATTTATGGTACTTTAACGTACCGAATTATTCCGCCACAGTTGTGTGTGTGTTCAAAAAATTTAGGCAAGGGGGAAGAACATCAACAGCTGATGATTTTCTTTTTTTTTTTTGTGCCTTGGATGATTAAGTAAAATTTTAAGAAGTGTTGTTGAAATTAAAAGGACTCATTAAAATATTTGTTTTATTCATGGTCGGGAGGTTTGAATGTCTTTTCTTTCGTCTTTCCTTAGAAACTGAGTATACTCACAAGTATGTGCAAACATTTCCTTCAACCAAAGGTCTTCTTCATGCCTGCTACACCCGCAGATCCCCAGCGATTTTTTTTCTCGCGCATGCAACAATGGCGCGGGATGAATGCCAAGGCACACCAGTCAACTTGTATTCTGTTCCTTACAAGCGAACGCAAAACAGCTCTCCCACTCAAGTTTTTGTGAGCACTTACTCGGTTGCACTCGGAAGGACAAGTTCAGCGCGTTTTGCAGTACACTGGGAACGAACAATTTATGGTTCAGCGTCTGACACGTCTGCAGCATACACGAAAAACTACCGTACCTAAGATTAAAAACTTAAGATTTTTTGGTTAAATAATACGGCGGCATTTGCGGGTCTCTCAAATAATGGACGACACCGGGATGGGATGTAATTCAAATGATGATCAAGCATTATGAGATCGCGTGGATAAATGCCGTCATAATATTTTTAAACGCCTATAAAATGCGTTGAAGAAGATTTTTCCTTGGCTTGACTGCTTTTTTCCCTCGTGCAGCACCGGATTTAAAAAATATGCCAAATATTATGAATATGAACTGCTGCAAAGGTTTTCGAATGAAATAGTGAATCTCGCGTCAAGTTCTTTGAGCTAGAAATTTTTTCTTATTGCACAAGCAAGCGGAGAATCATTTGCGCTTTGAATAAACTTGGCAGGGAGACTGGCAAGAAACAAGTACTGATCATCAACAGGGCAGCAGCAGCTGGTGCCACAAGATCTCTTTATTTTTATTTTTTTTCCTACGGAATAATCTGCTATATGAAAAGCGAGTCCCATTACCATTGGTTGCATCATGGGCCAGTTGCACACAGGCCCGCGGCACACAACCATTTCCAGGACTGCCCTACCATTGACCCTTTTTGATGGGCTCTTTGGAAGTTTTGGTGTTCTGAAGAGCCGAGGAATAATGAGAGAAAAGCTGAAAGGACAGAAGATGCTGATTCACCTTTCAATAAATACGACAGAAAACTTTGTAAATCTATATATTTGCTGATTTAAAGTTAGAGAAAGCCGATGGAGCCAATTCCATGCAGCATTAAATTTAAAAGATTGGTTTTTAGAGTAATGATTATTTTTTATTTTTTATATCTTGGTGCATTAAAAATGCCGGAGAAATCAACCGGAACCTTCTCAAGACCGAAACAAGCAACTGCTGATTTTTTAGGTGTATCCAAGATAATCAACACTATTTAGTGGACAAAAATTAATTAAATTCGGAATCAATCCAGAAAATTCCTGCTTTGCAAAATTTTGCGAAATTCATGGCAAATGTGCGTAAATCCCACGCGTGGGGTCAAGTCATCCACATCAGCAATTTTTTCTGCCGATTCCCTGTGCCAAAAAAAAAGTATGCGACTTTTGCTAACTGACTTTACTTCTTTCTTGACGGATCTTCATTTCTCCCTTTTTCGGTTGCTAGAAGGAGGAAACTGAAATACGTTACAAAAAATATGGTATAATTCTATGATTTCTCAGAGTTTATGTGATCACTTTCTGAAGGGAATGCAGCCAAACCTTTTCAACTCAAACTTCAAAGGACCGGAAAAAAATAGAGTTAGGGAGATTTTAAATTTGGGACATAACTATTTTTGCTGGGGAAAGAAAGAAGGAAGATTTACAAGACATTGTAATTGGTGATATTATAGGCATCAAATTGCTTCTGACATGTGTTGACAGGATGCTGAAGTTGGACGCATGCTGGGTTCATTTGCCCAGTCAGTCTCTCACTTCCTTTCAAAAAAAGTCAAGATACATTTCTATTAGTTTTATATTTTCTGTGTCAAAAAATAGCCAAAAGGCCTACAGGAAAGTTGAGTTATGGAGACGGTTGACGGGGAAAAATTCGAAAATATATTTGACATGGAGAGGTATTCGACTTTGGGAGGTTCCTAGTTATTAAGGTTCAATTGCATACTGTATTAAAAAATACAGTACTGTATTTCCATTTTACTGAAGAACGGGTTCTTGACCAACAACAGGAAAATACTTGAGAATGTTGGGCCCGGGTTCAAGAAAACTGTTGATCGAGCTGTCGATGCATCGAGTTTGTTCCCGGCCCATGGAGATGGGCAATCTGCTGGTTCCTTTATATGCTACCCTTGGACCCATTTCAAATGTTCTTGTGACTACTGTGACGGCGACGCAGGGATGACGTACCGTACTTACGCATATATATATGTACAGCATTCCGTACTTTGAGTATACAGTAGTGTACACGAATGGTCGCGCCGCTCGGCGAGAATCGATTAGCTTTCAAATACTGTATATTTGCGGTTTACGAAACAAAAAGAAGTATATAGGGACATTGGGACAGTCAGAAATCCTCACCCAACGAATCGTCGATGCAGTAGACGACGGCGTTTCATATAGAACGAATAGCTCCTACAAGGAACCCATCACATCCAAATGGTTCTACTTACAAGTAAATGCACACAACAACAAAACCGCGTTCCTCTAAAAAGAAAAGACATGCTATGTCACAAACCATATTCACCGATTTTATACCATTTCTATTGAATCATTTAAAATGTGAGTTATTTCGAAGATTTTTTGGATGTGGAATGCGTTACTTGTATTCCCAATCACGTTTTGGTGAGATCAAGAGACGTGAAGATGTGTCCAAAAAAAAAGTTAATAGACAAGACAAATAGTAGCTTTTCTATCATTTTTGGAATGAAAATACAGTAAATCAAGATTTCTTGGCACTTTCCTATTGTTCAGAGTGATATTTCATGTTTGCATGACAGTTATTTTTCGAAATCTTACCATGCATTTTCTGTCGGATTGTGAAGAGAATGAAGAAAGCTGTGAGTATAGTAGGAGAATTAGCGTTCCAGTCCCAGTTCCGCGTGTCTTTGGTGACCAAATACTACCAGCGTGTTGAGGATTTGTGTATTTTTCTGTGACTGAATAAAAAAGATTCCGAGCAAAGCATATTTTGGAAAATAATTTTCAAAAGACGAGATAACTGAGGCCGTTCTGAATTAAGTCGACTGAAAGTCGGACAACAGTACGTTTCCTTTTAGTTCAAGCATTATATTGATACTTCATATTTTTTTAAACCTCTGCTTAGAAGCAGACACATAATTTTTAGGAAGGATATGTTTTTTTTTAGAAGGAAATCCTTGTATTGATGATCTGTAGGTTAACGAAGAAAATATAGGTGTTATTACAGCTTCAAGAAAGAAAAGAAATGTATAGAGGCACACTTGAAACTAAGCGAACCGTTCAGCGCTGACAAGATTGAGTTTCTCAAAGCACTGATTTATTTGCTAGCGAATTAATTTCGATCAATTCTTTATTTATGGGGTTTCGTCCCGCACATCCGAAATTTTGTACAGAAAAAACGGAAATTATCTCTGAAGCCTGAATTATAAGGGCTATTTTGTTCCTTTCGGAATTTGAGTTGAACTTTGACTGTCCTCTTATTTAAAAATGTTCGGTATTATTGTACACATACTGTACTTGATATCAATGCTTCAGAAATTTTTATTGATGAAATGTGCATGCCACTTAGTGCTGTTTTGTGGCTTTAAGTTACAAAAATTGTGCGATTTTTACTTGAGAGAGACGCAAGATTCTTGATTGAAATTTGAGAGATTTCTTTATTTTCAAGAAACGCCTTATGACTCCAATGCACCGGCAATGATCATCAAAGATTTAAAGTACTCCAAAAACACTCCATCGTTTATACAAGATGCACTGAAATGCATGCAATTTCGGTTGGTTCATTTCAGCATTGTACCGTATTTTTGACACTTCACGTGGAGAGGGAGAATGCAATTTGGGAGTCGCCCCTTTTTTAGCGATTTTTTGAGTCGCGTATCTCGAGCCGATAAGGACCAGCTTACACTTGAGCGGACGCAAAGGAAGAAAACGGCAGCATGCCCGCGATCGACTGATGCAGCCTGGGTCGGGATACCCAGAAGCCGCCACCGACCAGCTGCAGGATGCTGCAGCCCGCGGACGACCCCAGGGGGTGGGAGGCCGCCAACCGCATCGCACCGTCGCACACAGTGCTTGGGTTTGCTACTGTAATTGTCGTCGTCCTTGGTATCTCAATGCAATGCAAAAATACTAGTTAAATCTACCGTAGTTTTCAGTTATGTTACATACTGTATTATTGAGCATAAATTTTCGTGGGCAGCATATGGATACCGTACATGGTTTGTTGACAGCTTTTCTGTTCGTTCAATTGACCCGCTTCAACGTGAACCGTGCTGGAACCGTGTCGGCGGCTTTCGCATTGTAGGTTTCTCAGTTCAGTTACGAAGTGAAAATGCGCGAGGGGGCGATGTTGGGTGAAGTGATTCTTTCGGTTTCAGTTATCCTTGAGTTGAGTGCGCAACACAAGTTAAGATGTGCGGTAAAGAAAAATTCTGGGTTTTTTGTGTCTTGGATTGATGCCGCCGGAAAAGAGCATACTTTTGGAGAGGAAGGCTCTGACGATGACTTATTTGTGATGGATTCATTTGTTTTTGCCTTGTAGAATAAAGTGGAAATCTCCGTGATGTTCAAAAAATCTGCGCCAGCAATACCCCCCAGCACTGAGCCTCCGACCGAGGAAGAAATGATGGAGGATATTCTGAAGGGAGACGTGGATGCCCAACGTGAATTTGAACTGTCAGGTAAGTTCCAAAGGTTTTTCTCTGGAAGATGAGTGGCTTTAGCACATTTTAAACTCGGAATGCTGAAGCCTTACTGGTCAACTTTTTTTCCGCCCCAGATGATGATGTTTCGGAAGTTGGTGCAGACTTGACGGAGTCTCTTGATGATCCGCCGGAGGAGCAGTTACTTTCTGCAGCGCTGGGTGCTCCATCAAGACGCTTGGCATTTAAAGCTGTTGTGAATCTCATTGAAGCTTATGAAGAACTGCAACGGTCTGTTCCCGCGTCGAAACGTGAAACGCCAGCTTATGAAGCGTACCAGCAACGAATTTTTGAGGTACTGCTAGCAAATCAAATCGTGCCATCTCATCCAAAATTTTTCTTGAGTTTTTGGTCTTGCAGGTTATGCAAGAATGCCTTCACCAACTCAGCAAGACCCGTTGCCTGGTTGACGATGTATCTTGGTACCAGCAGCTGGTCAAGAATTCTGAGGCTCGCGAACAGTAGCGATGTACGATTTGATAAATTTCGGTTTCCCTCATTGTTATCTATTCCTGTATAAAACAAAGGGTGTCGTCACCCCCCAGATTGTATGTTTCACTTTAAAATTGCGTTTAAAAGTTTCCTAGCACGTTCCAAAAAAGTTTACATTCGACGCTTGAACCGGTGAATTTGCGTAGACGATTCCCTTAAATGTCCCAAAAAATATGTTTCAGTTGTAAAAATGTCTCAAGTATAACGAGTAAGCATTAATTTTAGAAACCTTATGCCAAAACGTGAAATGACTTATTCCGGGATGGCGCGTGAATGTAAGATTAGGGTTACATTCGTTTCAAGTCTGAACTTTGAATGTGTAATTCGTGTGGTTTTTGGATGATGGCCTGGAGTTTACGGATGAAAAATTTTTGATCCATTTAAAAATGTGGAGGAATACGTGAACTTGTGTAATAACTGTTCGGTTTTTATTTTTCCATTCTTGACGTTCCTTGGTCATTCGCAAAACCGAAATTTTGGCTCATCTCCGTGAGAGAAAAGTCGATGGTTGTCTGTGATGGAAGGTGAATGATTCACGTTTCTGGTTGATGTGAAAATGTTTACGCTGAACGAACGTGGAATTGTAAGTGATCATTGGTGTATTTATTTTTGGTAACATTGAATTCTTGTTATGCAGTGTTTTCTCTATTTGCAGATGTGATATTTACTCATTTGTTAGTTTTAAATCTCGGCGAAATGGATGTTGTGACGCGGTTTCCGGAATTCGGCAAGAAGATCTTGTGTGTTGGCTATAATTATAGGTAAATTGTCGATTGATATTCTATGACGTGTTCCAAGACCGGCCAGTGGTGCATCCGCGTTTTAGCGAACGAACGGCCTTAATTTTCTGGGAATATTTGCCCACGTTACGCCTTCCGCAAAGAAGTTGTGCAGCTTGAAAATTTTGCAGGGACCGAGTGGAAGAAATGGGCAAGAGACCCACAGAGAGGCCGCTTGTATTCCTGAAACCGTCAACTTCGTATGTGCAATGTGGACAAGATTTGTTGGTGAGTTGAAATTTCTGAATGTTTAACTGAGGGAAAGCGGGTTGAAGATAAAAAAAAAATTTTGAATGTAATGTTGCGGTGCGTGACTTGACCACGCCTTGTCCTGGATTGATGACATCATTCGGACTCGAATACATTTTTGAAGTTAAAGATCGAACATTTAATAAACTAAGTAATTCCCCTGGCTGCACTCCCTTAAAGATGTAATTGCTTCAAGTACCTGCACTGTGTCCTCATGGTGATCTCTTTAGTATCAATTGGCTCATGGACTTGATTCTAACTTGCAGTTCATCCTGAAAGGTTCTAGTTTTGATGATGAAAATGTCTGCGGAAACTTTTTTCAATGCACTCTTCAATTGTAACCGGTTTTCTGCTTCTAATGCACTGGTTTGGGTCAACTATCAAATAATTATCTTAAGTCTCGCTTACATTTTGTGCATTGCAAACTTGGAAAAGCCCATGCGGCAACTTTTATTATGTGATCATTTTCTTAAAATTCACGTTTTAGCCATACCAACGCGCTTGAATTATTATAAGTTTTAAAATATTTTTTCAAAATTTGAAGGAGCTTCAATTTTAACATCACCTAGCCTTCAACCGCTGATGATCTGCGAATAAAAGATTGATCCTTCTTTCATGTACTTTTTTTTTTACCTGTGCCATGTAATTCGACGAAGTTTAAATTTTTAGTCACGATCAAACGTGTTACTCGGCAGCAAAAAAGTTCCAGCATTTACAGTCCGTCTGCTGTGTATTCATTATCAGGGTACGTTTCCTTGGGAGAATGAGATTTCTGTTTAATTTAATATTTGCTTAATGACAACCAACGAAAAAATCAATTATCAGTATTCATATTTTTTTTAATTACAATTAATTCGAGGTTTTCTATTCGTCTCGCAAGTGATCAGCCACGATATACTTTTTTATCTTAAAGTTCAAATTAATATCTCATGAAACTGCTGATAAGTCGTAGATTTAATTGATCATTTCATTTCTTCGTATCCTCTTCGTTATTTAAGATTCCACCTCGCACTCGCCAGTTGGAACACGAAATCGAGCTGGGAGCTGTAATCTCGAAAAAAGGGAAGAGTATTTCCGAGGACGATGCCATGGACTTTGTTGGGGGCTACTGCGCTGCGTTAGACATGACTGCACGGGACTTGTTGCACGAGGCAAAAGCCCGTGGGCAACCATGGACGATCGCCAAGGGTTTCGATACGTCCTGTGCAGTCGGCGAGTTCATTCCCAAAAGTCGCGTGCCGAATCCGCACGTATTAGAGTTGTGGTGCAAAGTGAACGGAACGATGCGTCAAAAGGCTAATACGAGTCAGATGATTTACAAAATACCCGAGTTGATAAGTTACCTTTCCGAGATTTTCACCCTTGAGCCCGGGGACTTTGTTTTAACCGGGACGCCGGAAGGAGTGAGCAAAGTTGTTCCAGGGGATGTTATCGAAGGCGGTATAACTGACCTGACCACCTTCACGTTCACCGTTGGCCCAAGTCCTGCTTCTCTCACTCCGAGCTGATCAGACATTCTTTTGAATTATGTTCGCGCTTTAAGCTTCGTATGATTTATTCGTTGGCGAAGGGTTTGCTAATCATTGATGCCTTCTTTTGTAATTTGCAGGTTTAATATTTTTTTATACTGTCGAAAGTGTTCCGCAGCCATGGACGTTTTACGCGACAGTGAGTATTGACGATTTTTCGAAAGTTTCCATGTATTGCTTCCTGTCAAACTTCGAATCTTGAAATGTTCAAATTGACCTATGCTGGAAATATTCGAGTTACTAATGGTTATCATGTGCAGGTGGACTCTCTACAACGATTTTCTTCGTATAAAGTTTTATTTTATTTGTTGTTCCCGTGAGGTTCTCTTCCATGTTGTGTAGGGGTTCTCTGCCGCGGATTTTTCCCGGTCCGTTGAAAATCGTTGTACAGTAGAGATAGTTCACCTATATTTTATATAATTTTGATGCTTCTGGAGAGGATGATTTTCGTGGAATATTTTAAGAATTTTCGTCTTCGTTACTTAATGTAACAACTTTGTTTTTTTTAGACGTCGGTGAAGTGATGCCGTTATTCACGAAGATGCTGGAAATCTGTGATTTCGTGGCAATTGACACTGAAATAACAGGGATTTGTCTCCGCAAGAACCCTTTTGACACTTTGGACGAAAGATACTCATCGTCTCACCGCGATCAGGCTCAATTTTTGGTTATTCAATATGGAGTCTGTGGCTTTCTCTTTGATAATGCTACACGAAAGTAAGATTTTTATATTATGGAGAAATCCTCTATTAATAATGTTTAATCTTCTCAGGTATGTTTACCATCCCTTTAATTTTTACGTGTTCCCTGCCGAACGTGAGGGATTGCAAAACGTGTTCGCGTGCTTGCCATCTTCATTGGAGTTTCTTGTTTCCCATGGATTTGATTTCAACAAACTCATCAAAGATGGTAAGTCCGTTCATTTTACAGTATTTCAATTCCCCTATGTTCAACCACAAAATGAATTTGTATTCTTTTTACTGGATTAAAATGTGAGATGGCACGGAAAACAAATAATTTTATGAAATGCTAATGACTCGACAGCCTGCTTTCTCACAGTGTTTCTGAAGGAGACTTTGTTGATTTGTTTTTTTTTTTCTCGAACCATATTGAAAAACATCACAAATACATTTTCTGAAGGATTGTTGAAATGTGAAAAGCATTTGGATTTGCTTCAATTCAAGGTGTTCGTTTCATAAGGCTTGACCGAGCGAAAGTGCTGACCGAAAAGCTTGTCAAAAACCACGAGGAAGCGCTGGATTCGCTGGCGCGAAATGCAAAACCTTCTCAAAGCAATACGACCGAAAGAATCCCTATTCCAAAACACTTGGCAGTACGCATGAAGGACGTTGTGTAAGAAGAGTAATTGAAATACAGAACTGTATTTCTTCTGTTTTTGAACGCAACACAAGCAATTTTTCTTCGATTTCAGCGATAGGGTCGACAAGATGATGGGGGATCCTGCGAATACTTCAGTAACAATAGAAGATTGCCAGAATCCGTTCCTGCGAAAACTAATTTACAGCGAAGTGGAGCACAAGTAATGTCCATTGTTATTTTTGAAGCTTGTTCCACTCATGCGGTCACGCGACTGTCGCAAAATCTTACTGGAAGTTCGTTAATTCGAGCATTATTTGCGATTTAATGAAGCATTGAAACCTATTTTAATTTCCTGCGTTGAACCCACGAGATTCTGCTAATGCGGTTTACGGTGTCAACTTTAGTTCGACAATAAAATTCGTTCTGGTCAATCAGGTACAACAATTTACACCTGAGCACGGATCGCCACTGGCAAAACGGCACGAACAAAACCCGTATGGTCATCAGTAAAGGTTCCGCGGACGAACAGCTGAAACTGAATTATGAGAAAAAGCGCGAGGAACTTCAAGCTGAAATTGGTTTCTCAAGCTTCATTGCACGACTGAGCGAATCGGTAATTTTTCTTCGATTTGTCATTCCATGGCAGCTGCTTCAATGTTATATATTTTAAAGGAATTCTATGATTTTTCAGAAGAAGCTCGTAGTAGGGCACAATGCTTTTGCAGATTTGTTGCATACGATCGACCAATTTGTCGAGGAGGCTCCTCCCGACTTGGCCAGCTTTAAAAAACTTATGCTGAAATATTTCCCACGGTAAAATATTTCGCGGATTTCCGAATTTCTTGATGGAAAATTTTGTTTCGATAGATCGATGGACACGAAGGTTTTATGTAGATCGAAGCAACTGGTTGACCGAATAACATCGTCAGTCTTGGAAGATTTGGTGGGAGTTCTTTCCTCAGAAGACTTTTCCCTACCGGAGTTCGGTATGTTGCATTTCAGTATTTCATCTAAATTAATTCCTACTTCCAGATGGGGGTTTGACGGAAGAAATTTGACATCTTTTCATGATCATGCATTTTATTTTATTAGTGGCCGCGGAGGGATTTCCGTCTTATTCCCTGAACTGTGAAAAGGTGCATAAAGCTAGTTACGATGCGTTTTTGACGGGCGTATGCTTCGTTGGACTGGCGACTGCTTTGGGTGGGTACTCCTGTTATCTAGTACGTTTTCCAAACTTTCAGGAGATATACTATTTTTTCAGGAGCGTCGTCCCATGAATTGGGCGGATCACCTCCTAAAGTAGACGTCAATTCTTCGAATCTCGCGCCATATGTGAACAAGTGAGTTCAAGTTACGCCGAATAGCTAAAGATCAGTGGGAAGATTAGTGTTTTTTTCTTATTTGAGTGGAACTTTTTATCGTTGTTTGACGCTTTCAAGTGTGTCCTTGCTTATTTTCAGAATCAATTCCATGATTGCGGACATGCCGTTTTATGATCTCGAAAACGAACAAGGTAAGCAAAAATAAAGTTTTAAATTTTGGCGTGGTGTTTTTCCATTTGCTTCTTGTTCACAGCGTTACCGGACCGCAGCCACGTTTTTCATGTTACTTTTCCTGCCATTTGGAAGACTGCCGATGTTCAAAATTTTTTTGAGCCTTGTGGTAAGGAATCAACAGTTACTTTTGAAAAATGCTTGTTGCTTTCATTCGATCATACTTTCAATTTAAGGCCGCTGTTTTGTTTACTGGATAAGTGACACATCGGCTTATGTCGGCATCAACGACAAAAGTAAAATTGACAACGTACGTGCGTTGGAGAAATCGCCTACCGTTCAGGTATTGTTACAGATTGCTGCGTTTTTCGTACTATTTCAACGGCGATTTCGTGTTTTCCAGATAATTTCATATCAAGATTTCCGCTTGAATGCGGTCGATGTCACAAACTGAAAGCTGCAAATATAAGGAGAACAGAAGTTCTTCGAGCGCGTGATGCTCGTTTTGAAGCGTACCTCTTCCGTACAATCAGCACCAACATTTATTTCGGGCTGCTTTTGCACAGTCCAGTTTGTTGTGTTGAATAACGTGTTTTCGTATTATACAGGAAAATGAATTGATTTTTGGTGCGCTGATTGTATGAACGAGATATAGTTAAAGGTCAAATTTTTGCTCGTGTAATAACCATTCAAGATGTCAAATTCAGAGACCGATCCGGGAGCAAAATTTATTAACATCAATCAGCTGAGTTTGCCGCAGCTCAATCAGCTCAAGCAACAACTAGACCAGGTATTTTGCGTGTGCAATTTGTCTTTCACATTAATGATTTGTTTACTTAATTTCGTCAAAAGGAAATCGAGCTGTTCACTGGATCTTTGCAGCAACTAAAAATGGCTGAAAGTAAATTTCAAGAATCGGCTAATAATTTGGCAGAGTTGAAGGCTGACGGAGGCAATGCTATTTCGAAAGATTTACTAGTTCCCCTGTCATCATCAGTGAGTATGTTTTTGATTCTTGTTATGAGCGAATGTTTAGAGACAATTTTTGAATCTTGTTCTGAAGCGATAGGAAAAATTACCATTTCGAGGTTTAAAAGGAAACTGATCTTGGCTTGGATTATTTGCAGATGTACGTTCAAGGCCAAATCACCGATCGGGAACGTGTGATGATTGAAATAGGAACCGGATATTACGTTACAATGGACTTCAATCGCGCTTCAGACTACTTCAAACGGAAAGTGGCTTTTGTAAACACACAAATGAACAAGGTGCAAGAAGCTGGCCAGGAAAAATTCAAGATCCGTTCAGCTGTGGAGGAACTGCTGCGACAGAAGATTCAATCTCAAATGCAGGCTCAAGGAAAGCCGGTCACTGGTGTTGCATAGAATTCCTGTCCTGCGAATGCGTTCAGAAGAAAACTGAGTTTGAATGATTGTACAATTTGAGCATGTACCACTTTAAAGTTGACTTCGAAAAAATCACGCATGTGATGTGAACAAATGCCGACGTATTCCAGCCACTGAGAAATACTGCCATTCAACTTTTGAACGTGGTCTGCTTCTCGCTAGTGTTCTCTAACGAGTAATCCTATGTCTAATTCTCATCAATTGTAATCACGAAGAATTGTGAAAAAATTTGCCCTTGTTTTGGACTAAACCTGTGTTCTTGGGAATACCTTGGAATATGTTCGAAATGTTTTGCTGCGTCAAATGCGTTCTGTTTTTTATGTTTTCAAAAACGCACTGTGAAGGATTGTGTTTTATTTTCCCAGGAAGACTGAATAGGGATGCTTCGAAGTGGCGTAAGGAAGTCTTCCTCAAAATTCTTCGCTTAGTGCGAAAAAAAAAAAAAAGTTTTGTGATGGACGGAAGCGCAACTTTTGTTGAGCTGGATCGAAGCGTCGGTCCGGGATGTTCTGAAGTTAGTATTCTGGACCCGAACGAAAGTTCATTTTACGACTTCGTTAGTGACGAAGAAGTGACGGAGCGGAAACAGGAGGAACCATGTGAAGACAGTGAGGTATGCCAAGAATATTACATTTCAATGTTATATGTATTTTTTTATGATTGCCCATCATGGCACTCGTCAGGATTCGTCTGATAATCCGGAGGATGTGGACGCCGTCAGCGAGGACGAACGCGTTGTGAGAAGTTTACGAGAACGTGACAAGCTCGTTTTTATTCTTAGTGAAGCTGGTAAACCGATTTATTGCCGGTTAGTGGAATTCAGTTTGCCTTTGAGATAATTTTGGCTAACTATTCGAAATTTCTTCGCGTTAATTTCAAATTTGTTGTACGGAAATTGTTTTAAACCTCCGTTATTTTTTCTTATCCGTTCAGAAATTGTGTTTCTGGATGAAAGCCATTTAAGTTAACCTTCTTTATTTTCAGGCACGGAAGTGAAGAGAAGCTGGTCAGTCTTTTTGGTTTGATGCAGGCATTAGTTTTTTGTGTGCAAGACGACGACGATCAAATCAAGTCCATAACAGCTGGTGCTTACCGGATAGCCTTTCTTAATAAAGGACCCTTGATTTTCGTTGCTGTGTCACGTAGAGGTGAAACTCCTGGTCAACTTGCTCTTCATTTAGGGTGAGACACATATGTTAATATAGATCATTATTTTTTCGTTAAGAATGAGATGTTTTGAAGCATTAATCTAGTTTTTGACTCACATTTTACTGCAGATGATTGTTCTCCCAAATCTTGTGACCCATGCTCTTACTTTTCTTCAGGTATGCGCAAAGTTTGATCGTGAGTGTCCTGACCGCTGCGCAGTTGAAAAAGATCTTCGAGCAAAGAAGAAATTATGACCTTAGAAAGTTACTTGGTGGAGCGGATCGATTGATGGATAACCTCTTAGATGGATTGGAACAGGATCCTGCTTACCTTCTTGGGGCTGTGAGCTGCCTTGCTTTGAATCCAAGCGTGCGTGATAGTATTTCTGATGCAATCGTCAGACACTGCGCCAAATTAAAGGTGAATTTATTTTTCCACTGAACAGTAAGTCGAGTTTTTGTGAAAATTCTTGCTTATTGTGTATGTATTTTTTGTAACATTTTCTTTTTAAAAAACGATTTCACCTGCCAGCAATGTTCCATTTATGTATTTGACTGTTCCTAGTAGGAATAAATCGCATTTATATCAATTATTCAAGATGAATAGTTCGATTATATTTCATAGGAAATTTTATTTTCCAGAATTTGGTTTTCGCCATCTTGCTAGCTGACTCACAGCTAGTGACACTGGTCAGGATGAAGAAGTACATGCTCCATCCGGCGGACCTGCATTTGTTGATCAATCTAGTTGCCAGCTCTGAGTCCTTCAAACTTTCTGAAAGCTGGACCCCAATTTGCTTGCCGCGGTTCGATGCGAAGTGAGTAATTTCTGCAATAGAGTAATTTTAACGTACTTTTTGGTGCATTAATAAAAACAAGCTAATACTGTACAATAGGATCGATCGAGATGTTTGTGGAAATCTTGCTTGCGAATCGTCCGAAAACCTGACATTTAACTTTGCTGAAATGCAAATTGATTTGATTGCGAATCCTGGGTATTTCCCAAGAATCTCTTTCATCGTCGATATCATATTTCTATTTATTTATTTTTTTCCAGTGGGTTCCTACATGCACACGTGTCTTACTTGGCTGATGATTGCCAGGCGTGTCTGCTTCTACTAACTGTAGACAAAGACCAGTTTTTTGTTCTTTCTGAAGCGAAGCAAGGAATAGTCCAAGTGAGTTCATCGAGAAAAAAAAGTTTCGAACGCCGGCTTGCATGTTTTTAATGATACTAACAACTCTGTTGTTTTAGCGTCTTCGACGTTACAAGTGCCTGGAAGCAATAAATCGAGCCATGAAGAATGGCGGTTACACGATGCAGGACGTGAACATTCCTGAGATACGGCACTTTTTGTACAAAGCTCGTCCTACGGCCCAGTACACGGCACCCTTGTTTTCAGCGCCCTACGACGACAGTTACGAGAAGGATCGATTATTGGCATTATACCACCGAATGCATCAACGCATGTTGCTGCCCGGATCTCAACGTCACCTCAAACTGGTCTATGTCGTTGGCAAATACGAATGTTTGCTGTGTTGGGTGAGCGAACTGTTCTGTTTATGCTTTGGTATCAATTTTAAAGTGTTGGATGTTATTTATCATCAGGTAACGGCCTTTTTCGAGCTGTATGCGGCTATTGAACCTCTTGTTGAAAAAGAAGCGGTGATACCAAGAGTTGAAAAGCTCCTCAACTGGATAAAAAGTGAAGAGAGTCGATTATTCATTTTGACGTCAACTACATTCTAGACTACTGTATTGGTCATATTCGTTTTGTGATGTACACGCGGTGATGCGCTCTGAGGAGTATTTACATTTCTTGATCCATTGGAAAATTGAAGAATTTGTGATATTTTTCGGGTGCTGCTCTCCGTCCACATTTTTATTCATTTTGTGCTTCAAATTCTTTTTCTAGCTCTTTTTGTAAGTGGAGTGAATGATCCTACAAAGGATCTGCGCTGTGAGAAAATTTCAATTTTTCGTTGTCGTTCCTGTGACACCAAGGTTTTCCGGATTCTGGTCTTCACTTTCCAGCGTCCTTTCCGAAAAATGTTTCTGCCTCTCAGAAATGTCCTCCAACTGGAGTGACGTTCATGTTATAGCATCAATCTGGCAAGATTTTTGTACCGTCTTTTGACTGTTCTTTCTTCGTTGCTCTGCATATGAATTAAGTACGCTGAAAAATCTGAAATTACAAGAGTCGCAGATTTTCACCTCGCTATGAAACCTTCGATTTTTTACCCAGATGTAAGTCTGAATTTTTCATAAAATGTGTCCCAACATGAAAATGTCATTGTCAGAAATAATTTTAACTGTTCGAAGAAAGGTTCAGTCCGATTTTATATGCAACGGTAGTGCTGTTAAAACTGAATTAAAAAATTGATTATGAAAATTAGCCATTCGTTCGATGAACGTCATGCATGGAAGAAAACAGATATCGAAAAAAAAGACGCGTACCTAAATACATTTTAATTTAAATATTTTCGTTGATGCTGACAGAGCCAATTGGATGCTGTGAGCATTTGCAGAGGGTTTCTGAACTCACCCTGCAAGGAGACAAGTCGTAGTTGAGGGACCAGAGAAATCCTTCCTGGAGGTGGCTAGCAGTAAAATTGCAAGGTCGGGGGAGGGGGGGGGGGGGGTTCATGAGCTGTACAGGGGGCACGAATTCGGCAGTAAATGCGTGAGAGTAATTTTTTAGGTTGAGCGTAAATGCTATTATGGAAGACTGAATTCAGTTCAAAGCTGCCAAAATTTTTCTTCTATATAGAGGCTTCAGGTTGCCGTGGCAATCTTGCACTTGGATGCTGCACAAGGAATTGACATGGGATATTAAAAAGGATTCCAATACTCGTCTGTTCAATGCGCTGCATTGGATTCCATCCATAAAAATATACTCAAGATTTTAATAGCTTATCCATGCCCAACTCCGGTCCTGTACAGTACATAGAATATTTTACAGTGCTCGGGAAGCAGTCACTGGGTCAGAGTTCCTCAATGAAGTGTATCATCAGCTTAGAAAAGGAGGGACTGGGACAGCCTTCATTGGAACATTTGTTTTTATGACTGCTGAGTACGAATAGGCCAGATTGTATCATTTTGGTCTGCATGTATTACTAGTATACTCAATGTTTTAGTCCATGTAATGTTCATGTGGAATATGCACCGACCTCTTACATGTGAGTTTGCCAAGATCGAATCTGCCACCCTGCAAGTTTTCTGAACCCACTAAGATTTACAGAATTATGGATTGAGTAGTGACTCCTGAATCCTGATGCGGGCACAAGGTGAACATGTACTGTATACGGTATTAAAATTCACCTGTGCGGGGATGCATTTCGCCTTAAGTTATTTTTGGGTTTGATAGCCTACACTGTTTTCTCATGGGAGTGATATTTACTGCAAATTTAGTTTTCAATAAATTTAAAAGATTTATTGCCTCATGATGCCTTTGCTATGTCAAAGAAGTGGCTTTTGAGAAGGAACATGGCTGCTTACGCAATGCGCAAGTTTAAAGAATGTTTACATTGTGATTCTCCAGGAAAGTGTAGGAACGTTGGTTCGAATCCGCAGTAATCAAGTTGTGATCCCGTACTTCTTCATTGAAGCTCGCATAGAATAAAAGCCTTGTTCCAACTCGTGCTTCTCTTCTGCGCGCTAAGGATAAGTCTGGGGGAGGATTTTCCACAAAGTTCGAGGTGTTGGTTATCGTGTGGGAGTTGGAAGACGGCGAAATCGAGACGTTCACTGCGGCACGTATTTTGTCAATTGTTTTTTCCAGGCAATGTGTTAGTGTGGACGGCGTGAATTCTTTGCGAAGCCATTCTGTAGCATGTCCCAGGTGTTCTAGACGCCAATCCGAATGGCTGTAGATGAATTTGATGGAGAAGAACTCCCCGACAAGTACGCCGCCCGCGGCTTTTATGCCAAATATGAGCCCAAAGAGATTCTTGGAAAGTACGAATTGCTGAAAAAGCGTATAGTTATATCTTTCTGATCAATACCGAACTCCTCAGAGGTGTAAGTTCTACTGTTAGAAGATGCATCGAGAAGGAAACCGGGCGGGAGTTCGCAGCAAAGATCATCGATCTTGCTGGCCAGGAACCCGGAGACAGCGACGCCCTCCGTGAATCCACCTTGCGTGAAATTTCTATTCTTCGTGAAGTTGCTGGGCACCCGTACATAAGTAAGGTTTGACTTAAACGTTTTCTTGACTCATTATTCACGAGACTTTTGCAGTTGAACTTCATGACGTGTATGAATCGGATACATTCATCTTCTTGGTGTTCGAGTTATGCAAGAATGGGGAGCTGTTTGACTACCTCACCAGTGTTGTGACCTTGTCGGAGAAGAAAACAAAGTAATTTCATTTTCCCGAATACGGTGTTGTGTAGTATT
Organism: Notodromas monacha; assembly: GCA_905338405.1. Taxonomy (NCBI): domain Eukaryota; kingdom Metazoa; phylum Arthropoda; class Ostracoda; order Podocopida; family Cyprididae; genus Notodromas; species Notodromas monacha. The sequence continues at coordinate 31,438 of CAJPEX010002478.1, forward strand.
GAGTTTCCGTTGTAACCCAGGTACATCATGAAGCAACTGTTCGAGGCATTATCCTTCGTGCACCGCAAGAACATTGTTCATCGGGATGTGAAACCAGAAAACGTGCTCTTGGATGACAATTTTAATGTCAAGCTCACCGATTTTGGCTTCGCCAGGAAACTAAAAGACGATGAAAAGCTACATGGTAGTATTTTTAAAATTGAATGAAGTTCAGGTGAATTACAAAAGACGTAATGAATATTCGTCTTTCAGAGGTTTGTGGAACTCCTGGATATTTGGCTCCTGAACTGCTCAAGTCTGCTATGTTTGAGGATGAGGGAGGGTATGACAAGGCTGTTGATGTTTGGGCGTGTGGTGTCATCATGTATACCTTGTAAGTTCTGTTCTGAGTGACGGTTCTAGAATTATAAGAGCCGTATTCACCTTGCCGGATTTATGCAATTCCATTTGAATCATTCAGTTGTTTTATGAACATTTTCTGATACTTTTCCCAGAAATGTACCGTATATTCGTTAATTTCCAGGCTCGTTGGCTGTCCGCCATTTTGGCACAGAAAACAAATGGTGATGTTGAGGAACATCATGGAGGGAAGGTTTACTTTCTCTTCTCCTGAATGGGATGATGTGACAGATTCTCCGAAGGATCTCATTCAGAAAATCTTAATTACTGAGCCTGCAAAGAGGATTACAATTGATGAGGCTTTGGATCATGAATTCTTTCAGATCCTGGTAAGTGTCGGTGTAGAGCATGTTTATTTTGAGAAACAATTCTGTAAATTTTATCTCGCACACACTTTTTTCCATTTTATGAATTGCGTCCAAGTTTTGAATTCCGTTTCGTACGGAAGTAATCAAATCTCCCTGAATGTCGTAGAATTTAAAATTAACCAACGAATTTTCGCGCACATTTTTACTGCAGATATTCTTCGTAAGTCAGTTTTATTTAAATATCAGAACTCTTTTTGTTTCATGTCGCAACTTCCTTTAAACTACTGCACTGTGCATTTTTCTGATGTTCCTGGAACCTTTTTCTCCCATAAAACATTATTAGATAACCAAATTTTAAATGCCAGGTCCGTATTTCTGCGATATCTTGTGTGAAATACGATGTTCCATGTATATTAAGGCGAGATCCTCTTATCGAATCCGTCAATTTACTCGTTGTTCCTGCGAAATGTTCTGTTTCCCTCGATTCTGAAGATCCCTCTGAGATCACTATGCACTTGGGGGCTGATGATTATTTCATGTTCGGTGGAGAAATTGGTAGTCGTTGGAAAAGTTGTGTATCTCCGGTGAAAGGTGTGATTACTTGTATCCTTGCATGACCTCTGTTGCTCTGTTCAGCCCCAGGCGCCATGGCATGCTCCTTACTCTATGCATCCTAAGGACTTGATTTCCTTCAGTGTGAGTATCCTGTGTTTGGACCTCGATCTTTCCCTTTGTTTGGCCCTGGGTTTGTGTGGAAACGATTGGGTATATTTATAATTATATCGTTTCAACCAAACAGCAATACAAGGGCAAAACGTTCAATGCGAGGAAGATGTTCCAGTTTGGGATTCTGTGCGTGAGGTCAGTGGTCAGAATCAAGCGCTTGAGGTTCACTCCTGAACCTTTATCCTTGAATATTGCCCGCATGGACCCTTACAAGCTCAGAGCTTTGAGGAAGGTGATTATCTCATGAGGCTTAATGTCCGCACAGTATTGTATCTGAAATTTTGTAACATTATTTTTTTTCTAGGTAACTGATGCCATCGCCTTCAGAGTTTATGGGCATTGGGTAAAGCGAGGAGAAGCACAAAACAGAGCTGCATTGTTCGAGAATTCCCCCAAAATTGAGCTGAAGCAGATCTGGGTCTCCAGAATGAGTGGGGTGTGAATTGCATTTCTTGGTATTCAGTCTAGTCACGCGTGTCTCCAGTGTATGAAATATATCAAATCTGGTCCCTGTGATCAACTGCGAAGTCATTGTAAGCCTTTCAGGACCTCTTGTCCTCTCAAGCTGAGTGCAGTACAGTAGTTGCATGAGTTCAAGAACCGAAGGATTTAGAAGGGCTGGTGTGCTTTTAGACGAGGCACAAGCAAGGAATTATGCCTTCTCTAAACTTTGGTCTCAAAAATTAATTAATGGGAAATGAAAATATGATCTGCATTAAGATTGACTAACCGAAATTATTTTGTAGTGCAGATAGTTCGAAGTAGACTACTGCGCACCTTTGTAACCTTGAGTGCATGATCAACCAGATTGGTGTTGATCCGTACCGCAGTAAGAATAAATTATCAGGATGAAATGGTCAAGAAAATCTTGTGATGTTCACTGAGGGATGGAAATTGACCATAATTTGCGTGTCTGTTGGATTAATCTCGATGCAGTATAACGCAGTACATTACTTTACTGTACTGCCTTCCCTGAGTTCCACATAGATTTCAAACGAGGGTGCAGCGACACCTACTTTATGTGATCTTTGTGCGATTCTCCAAGCCTAAGGGGTTCGAGGTGCGATTTTAAATGCTCTTTCCTCAATTAATGTATTGGTCGCATGCATTAAAGCTAAATACTGTATACTGTACTAACCTGGTGCAATAGTTGAATTGCCCGCTTGGCTGCACGCTATGCTACCCTTCTCATCGCTCTCTGTACCAGCAGTCCCTTAAAGGAATGGCGCTGAAAAGTGAAAATAGGAAAAGAAATACTGGAAACATGGAATTACTTGAGATTTTCCTGGACTTGTCGCGTCAAGATTTTGCCAGACTTGCTGCTGCTGAAATTTTGCCCCGTGCATGTTCTTAATTGCTGTGCGCGTCGCCAGGGTGGGGGAAGAAGGATGTCCTGCACTCCTGCGTCCCTATATGACAAATTCAGAATTAGGGGGGGAATGCCCAGCTGACGGCAAGAGGAAAGGGCTACTTTTTTCAGTTTTATGGGGCTGTATCCCCATAAAATGCTGTATCCTGGAGAACAATTGCCTTATGCCGTCCCCGTCACAATCGTCCCCGCTGGTTGACCCTTTTCAACCGGTTGTCCCCACTGTTGGTGGGTCAGTTTCTTCCAATTCTACAAAATGAAATGAAAAATTGACACAATTACAATGTTTTCAAAATTTTAAATTATATCATTTCTTAATGCTGTTGAGAAAACCAAATGAATTGATACCAAAGAATATATGCCCCTTGTATACGAGTGCCTGCAAATGTTCTAAAACATTTTTATGGGCAGTCTTGCATACAACTGTGCCTTAGACTTGTTACTGCTCTCAAATGTATTCCTGGATCTAACCCAAATATGTGCAGAAATAGCATCAACAGCCCCAAGTACTAGTGCAAACAATATAAAAAATATATGTCATGCATCTGTGTGAGGGACTAACCATAAAGATGCCTTGGAAAAATTGAAAAATCTGATCTAAGGCACATTTATACAGTTAAATATATTTTCCACAGCACTTTTATGATCAGTATATTCTAGGAAAGAATTAAAACAGGGTGAATTGCATGGCTGATGGCTTACAATTTATTTGAGCCACTGCTGCAGCAAGCATACCTTTGTTGTCCAACTTATGTAGCATCCAATGTAGCATTGGTTGGTAATTTTGTCCAGTTTATTCAGATTCTTTAAACTTAAATGAACTGTAGAAGTTGACACAAAATTAATTTCTGTGCAGTGGCCACCTGTGCATTTACATACCAGCACTGGCCCTGATTTGGTGAATTATACTGAGATAGTGTAAGCTTGGCTATATACAGGCAGTGTCAAAGAATTGATCCTGTCTGCTCAGTAAAATTGTTTTGTCAAAACCTACACAGTACAATACTGTTATTGCTGAACACTCTTGTCATTCTAAACCCAATTTATGAACCCTTCTGAAACTATAATTCCTTGCTTGAAGTAATCAAATCCATAATTTAAATTAAACTTATGTCAAGCAGGCCTGAAAGGAGGCACTTGTCAAAGCAACAATTGAATACAACATTAAAATGCAATTATTGTCAAACCACATTTCACACAATGGGCCATGGCACCTGGGATCAAACCCATGGAACATCCCGTCATATTATTTCACACATGCATGGAAAAAAAATTTTTCTCACAAAAAGTTAGTACAGTTGACCCCCATTACACTGCCACCCTTGGTCCCTGCCAACATTTTCCCAGAAACAAATGATCCCAATGCTGAAGGTATGGGAAAACATCAATAAACTGCCATCTGCCAACAATTTTCTTGACACAAATAGGCTTTTACCATTGCCTTTTCCCTCTTTCAACAGAAAACATCAATAAACTGCCATCTGCCAACAATTTTCTTGACACAAATAGGCTTTTACCATTGCCTTTTCCCTCTTTAAACAGCCAAAGATTTCCTCTTCTGTGTAGCTATTTAATCCAATTTGCATGCTAATTTTGGGCAAGAATAATTTTAACATTTACTCTCTCAGTAGATTCCTGTAGAATTTATAATACTCCTAAAAATTAAGCCACTAAATTATAATTAAATGTGCAGAAACATTTGTGAATCTTCTGACAAATTCAAGGATTCATTTTAATATTTTTAGAATTCCTGCAGACCTTTACTAGACTAAAACCCTCCTGATGCTCAAAACTTCTCACCATGGAAATTCCAAAATATTGCAACCAAAATATTTTTGTGAAAAAGATTTAATCCCTCAAAGGAGAGAAAGCATGGAGTGTTTAAAGGGAGGATTATTGCTTGTCATTTTTATGTCTTGGGTTTTGGACTTTTGGGTTCCCTGGAATGTTGGGAGGAAATGTTTGCATATTCAGAACATTTCCTATACTGGGCTTTGAAAATAAAATACTTTTATTGATCAGCAGCATGCAAAATGCTCAGGCAAAAATTTCACATGCACACAATTTAATAATTTTTGAATCTTAAGTAAGGAATTTAAAGCCACCACAATTCTGTCTTTTTTTTAATTCTTTCATGTGTGTTCCAATTTTACCATGAAATACTGATGATCAAGATAGAAGGAAGATCTGTTGCAGATGAAAGTTTAAAAAAAAGTTTATCTTGATTTAATCTCCTTTTTGGTATGCCTCTCCCAACCACCACGCCTGATAAACCACCAAAATCCTGCTGCACAGACATTGGCGGTTTAACAAGGTTTGCATGTACATGCACTTGCTACACCGCTTCCAGCATAAGGGGTGTATTCCCGATTCTTGAAGTCACTCATGCACAACCGCAGGAGAGAGAGTGTTGGGTGCCGGGCGTGAGGGGATGGGGGGCACAGGGGAGAGGAGTTCTGACGGCGTGCGATCCAGCTCCGGTGTAGCAGGCAGGGCGTAATCCCCAGGTACAGCGTACTCCAGAGTACACCCTACCTAGGCAGGGTGTACTCCAGGAGTACACTGTGCCTGAAACAGAGGTCCAGGCACAGTGTACTCCATCAGGCAGGGTGTACTCCCCCCAGAATTCCCAGTTGCAGTGCTTCCAACAAGTGGGGGTGTTTTCAATCAGTGTAGGTGTTTTATCAGTTAAGGTTTTCCCCCCAGTCTTCTGTTTTCTTCTGTTACTGTATCTGTCTGTTCTTCTGTATTCTTCTGTTTTCCCCCCAGTCATGGTGTTTCATACCAGTGGGGGTGTTTCTAACTCTTGTTTTCAAGTTTAGCTGTTTTCAGTTGAGGTTTTTGCCACCAGGGAGGTTAGTGGTGGTGTTTCCCCACCATTGGGGGTGTTTCTCACCAGTGGGGGTGTTTAGTTGAGATAGGGTGTTTAGAAGTTTAGTTGAGATTTCTGCCACCAGGGAGGTTGTTTTCAAGTTTAGGTGTTTTCAGTTGCTGCCAGGGAGGCCAGTGGTGGGTGTTTCCCACCAGTGGGGGTGTTTCTCACCACCACTTTCAAGTAAATGCATGAGTAAATGAGAGTAACTTGGTTTTTATAAAACCATACTTATAAATAAAAGTATAAATAAGAAGACTAAAGTATCTTTTTACCTATCAGTTTAAAAATTACAGTTGGTGAGTTCAAGTATTCTGATAAATACAAGATTTCAAAAAAAACAAGTTTTTTTCAATAGCATTTTCAAGTAATTTTTTTTACAAACACCAACACACATGTATTGTATGTTGATTTTCAAAAACACTGACTGGAGTCAGACATCCACAAATGCACACTAACCTGTTTGGTCATGGATAAAGAAAAATATAAATAAGAAGACTAACATATCTTTTTACTTATAAGTTAAAAAATTAAGGTTTGTGAGGGTTACTGAAAAGTCCATTAAAAATTTCAAAAAAGGTCTTTCTTAAAAGTTGTAATTTATTTTTACAAACACCCACACACATGTATTGTATGTTGATTTTCAAAAACGCTGACTGGAGTCAGACTTTCACAAACGCACAATAATATTGACTTGGACAAATATTTTGGAGTACATGTTTCTTTTTATGTTTATTCCTTGGTTTTATAGAAAGATGAATAGTCATTAATTTCAAACACTCCCAAAGACTTTTCTGGTTTTTAGGTTATTTTTCAAGAATTTTTCAAGAGAATTTTAAAGTATTTTTTTCACAAATGCCCACACACATGTATTGTGTGTTGATTTGCAAAAACGCTGACTTTTCACAAACGCACACTAATAATGAATTGGAAAACTATTTTGGTGTACATGTTTCTTTTTATGTTTATTCCTTGGTTTTATAGAAAGATGAATAATCATTAATTTCAAACACTCCCAATGACTTTTCTGGTTTTTAGATTATTTTTCAAGATTTTTTCAAGAGAATTTTAAAGTATTTTTTTCACAAATGCCCACACACATGTATTGTGTGTTGATTTGCAAAAACGCTGACTGGAGTCAGACTTTCACAAACGCACACTAATATTGACTTGGAAAAATATTTTGGTGTACATGTTTCTTCTAATGTTTATTCCCTGGTTTTATAGAAAGATGAATAGTCCATTTTTTAATTTCAAACACTCTCAATGACTTTTCAGGTTTTTAGGTAATTTTTAAAAAAAATTTTCAGAGAATTTTCAAGTAATTTATTTAATGACTATTCATCTTTCTAAAAAAAACCAAGGAATAAACATAAAAATAAACATGTACACCAAAATATTTTTCCAAGTCAATATTAGTGTGCGTTTGTGAAAGTCTGACTCCAGTCAGCGTTTTTGCAAATCAACACACAATACATGTGTGTGGGCGTTTGTGAAAAAAAATACTTTAAAATTCTCTTGAAAATATCTTGAAAAATAACCGTGAAAATATCAATATCAGTCAACGTTTTTGAAAATCCAATTTCAAGACATGTGTGTGGGCGTTTGTAAAAATATAAATATCACTCCAGTCAACGTTTTTTAAAATCCAATTTCAATACATATGTATGGGCGTTTGTGAACATAACAATATCCCTCCAGTCAACGTTTTTGAAAATCAGCAAAAATGAAAAACTTGAAAAAAACTTGAAAAGTAACTTAAAATTTGGAATATTCATTGAAACTGTTTGAACTTGAGAAATTGACTACTAATATTTCTATAAAATCATAAAATAAATATAAAAAGGAATAAAAATAAAACACATTTTTCCAAGTTACTCTCACCATGTGTTTATGAAAGTCTGACTCTTGTCAGCATTTTTGAAAATCAGAAT
>CAJPEX010002479.1:0-39043 GCA_905338405.1 Notodromas monacha
TTCGTTTCTGTGCGGAAGATTAATTTATGGGGCGTGGCAAACGACTTTCCTCTCATAGGAAAAATCCGGGTGTGACGATTATTTCCAGCAGAAATGCTAGTGTCGTGCACCGTCGACAGCGACACCGACCAGCTTCTGCCGGATGCCCGGAGTCGACCGAAAAGTACGTCTTTTCATTCCACATCCCGCCTCACATGAATAGAAGGTCTTAATGAATGGAACAACTTGTTCCTCGGGTTCCCGGATATTTTTATTTTTTATATGTTCGTGTGTCTGTGTGTGTGGAGTCTGAGCGGTTCAACAGCCGCCTCGAATTAATCATTGCGCTGTCGAGTCTGTCGTAATATACCATGACTTTATTTATCTTGTACTGCTGAAAGGCGAGAGACTGTTCGTCCTTCAGAAAAGAAGGATTTTTTTCCTTCTGGCGGCTTTCGGTGATCAGTAATATGTTTTCTTTGTGGAGAGTGAAAGAAAGTCTCTGACATAGCTGGGCTTTTTTTTCTCGGGAGTATTGCTGCTGGTGAAGAATGCTATACATAGGTTTTTTTTCGTTGTTGTTCCAGGTGGAAGATTCGATGCTGTTTTCGCTTTCCTCGTTCCAAACGGTACTGCTAGTTCTGCTGAAGTATCCATTAAAATAACTTTCTTTTATTGCATTCCCTTCCTTCAAGGGTTGGCATTTTTCGTTATGGTGAAATTACGCATTCACTGTTAATGTTCTGTGCGAATGACGCGTCAAGTCTGCTCGCGTAATTTGATGTAAAAAAATATCCTGAAGAAAATCTACAATCGGTCACCGTATAAAGTCGACGGAATAATAAATATGCTATTAACAAATATAAATCAATATACCATAAAATTCTGGTTAAATGCACTGTGCATTTTCAGCCTCTCAAGTAAAAAAAAAAGTTTGCTGCCGAATTTGACGGCCATTGTTTTATATTGTACTTGAAAATCTGCCTGACATTCTACGAAGTGAACTGAGAGAATGTTTTCATTTGAGGAGTTCCAGCAAATCACATTGAGGCAAAAATACCTCTCGAAATATTCTCAGCAGGCAATCGAGGGAAATCCCGGCGAAAAACGAGATTCAGACGAGTAAAAATCGTCGGCAAATATTATCTTGAAAAATCCCAGGGCCAGTGTTTTTTTTAATCTACCCTATCGATACTGGTGTACAACTCACATCTTTTTTTTTCTTTGGAAAATCAAGAGGAAAATAGGAAGGTTCACATCATAGTTGTAAAGTGGGGGTACAATTTTTATAATGTTCGAAGGTTAGGTGCACATCACACTCGTTTTGGTTACTGGACAACTTGGATAGCAATAACTGAAAAAAAAAACAAGTCACATACCAACAACTGGCACCTTGTGACGACTGGGATAGCGAAAACTTGCACACTTTTTTTCAATACTTTTTTGCAGATACTTTTTGAATCTATTCTTCGCTAATTGCTTCTGGTCTGGAGGGAGTTCGAATGTGTATGAATTCCTTAGGACAGTCAGGGAGCCCTTCTGCTTCAATGCACTGTTTCAGTTCACATGAAAGTGGTGTCAAGGTATTCACTTTCAAATTCCTTATCCTTTTAAATTTTAGAAATCCAAGGACTCACACCTCCTTTGAATACCATTCAGAGGATATAAAATACCACCTAAACAAATACTCTAGCTAAGTTAGTCAAATAATGAATATCCCTGAGGATAACTGATGAAGTGATGTTGGTATTTTATATCCTCTGAATAGGAGGTATTTTATATGGAGGAAATAAAAGCACTTCTAATAGTCTGTTCAGCGCCCAAATATTGAAGGAGCTTTTGAGACTACCCTTAATTACGGTTGAAACCATGAGTATGCTCCGAGTTTTCAACGTTATGAAGAATTTGACGGTGTGGCCATTCTCGGGTTTTATGGTCAAGTTTGCCAAGCTCATATATAGAATGCAGTAGATCCAAAGAGGGGTTCAACAGGCCAGCTAAGTGTTGATGAAAAGATAGAATGCAGTTCCCCGGAGAGAGTAAAGAGAGATTCGTTCTTTATGCGTACAGACAGTCCAGCTATGTAAAGTATCATCCAGTGTCTCAGAGATATATCAAGATCTTGAATGGATCGAGCTAGATACAAGTGCCACTTCGCAGATATCGTCACTTCCTTCTTTAATTTACCCACAAACATTTCTTGACTCACAGAAATGAAATTGAGGAAGTAAAGTGGACCCCTTTTGTTAAAAATAACTGCGCTCAATTAGCAAATTTTTGGTTTACAAACTTTTGGTGTCCAAGAAAAAAGTCTTTGGTTAACAAAGCAAAATCTGGCCAACAAACTTTTTCTTTGGAGAAAAATCCAAAATTTGAAAATTCAAAATTTTATTTCAAGGTTTGAATTTATGGTACAATCTAAGTGCAAATAAATCATCTATACACTAATATGAAAACTTTAATAAGTGAGATCTCGTGCTTTAAAATTTGTTTCAGTTACGTTATTCATATGATTTTCTGTGACCAAATTTTTTCAGTGCTTGGTTTTTCGGTTTGTTCAGTTGTGCAAAAGGTCTTTTTCATCTTCACTTTCAGCATTAAACAAAGAAAATTTTATTTTTACCTGACATGTATCTTTCATTGCTGTGTGTTTTTATCAATGTGAATCTTTTAATATTCGTTTTCATCAGTGATGCATTTGATACTTTCACATGTACTGTAACACTGTAAAAACATTCCGAACACATACACAATGCAGCAAAAACTTGTTTGGATTATAGCTGATGGTGTTGAATTTTTTATTTTCAATGTCTATTTGTCTTTCGGGTTCACAGAATGGATTAACCATTGTGCAGCAAAGTTGGCATACTGTATTTTCATAAACTGTTGTACCCATGAGTACCGAAAATTTTAAAAATTGGATTTTTGAACCAAGGCCTGAGTTGGGAAAAAGTCCAATATTTTTTAATTTTCATTTTGCAGAAAATTTTACCTCAAACAAATTCCTGAAAAAGCTCATGGGGGGTTTTCATTAATTCCTAAAGCATAGGATTAGCATTGAAGATTTTTTGAAAAAAAAAAGGATTCACCCTTCACACATTTTTCCAGACTTATGCTCATCCAACCTGGGGGCATTTTAGTGAACTTTGGTCAAACTGAAATGCACATCCCCCCTCCCTCCAAAATCCTGATTTTACCATAGGATGGCCAGAAATTCCACCCCTGTCCAAGGGTTACATTCTTCCCAATGAAGTCTATTGGAAAAACAAATTTTGTTAACACACTTCTCAGTTAAAATCCATTTGTTTGGAACCAATTAAGGCTGTTAACCAAAAATCCACTGTAGAAAGAAGCTAAAAATTAAAATAAATAGGAACCATCAATTTGAACAGACCAGGAACGTTGCTTTATGGAGATAGAATCAAGCATTTTCTTTGAGCTGTTTGCAGGCCAAATTTAGCTCGGTTGCCAGAGGAATATACGCCACATCACCAGCATTCCTGGTTTCTATGTGTAGGCGTTATTGCGTCTAAGGCGTTTAGGCCCGCCAATTATCCCATGTGGATCGTTGAATTTTTACTACATTCCGACTCGACTCGCTTTTGGTGTTTGCCGAGGAATTATTCAAGAAGCACGCATCTTTTCCAAGCAACGAGGAAGAAGTCAAGACAGCCAGGAAAAAAAATAATAAAAGGATGATGGAGAGTATGGAGCTCTTTCTTCCTGTACACCAGGAAGAACCTCGGGTCGTATCTAATGCAGCATCTCAGCTTTCGTGACATGACTCCACAAAAGGCGCTTCCATCTCAACCCGGGGTTCATTATTCAAAATTGAGCGCTGTACAGTAGGACTCGGCTGCAGCTTCCGCAATCGATTCAACATGACACCCTTTGATGCATAATGCGCAGTTTGCTCGAGATATTTTTGAGCAACAAAAAAAGGGGATTATGCATCATTCTCATCACGGAAAGACGTCGGTGAAGTGCGTTACCCTGCGAAAGTCGGGTGTTCGAACACGCGAGGTTTAAGGATAGTTATATACTAACTTCCGAAAAACCTGACAATTCCCATTGTTAGCGAGAAGAATGATTAGCGTACTAAAGAGGCATTAAATGTTATTCTTCCGTGAAAGGTCGTCATATTTCAGTGCGGCTTTCCCAATTTGATCGGGAGCACTTCTTATTGCGAGAAAAGATAACGAGGAGTGCTAAATATTTTCGTATGCAAAAATAAAATCTTTCGCGGAAATGGCCTGCTTCTCTTCGATGCATAAATCAACGCGAAATTAAGGTGCCGTGGATCATAAAACAGATTGCAATTTTAAAATTCCTAAAAATGACAAATGGGGAATTCAGGAATTATTTCTACTATAGCATCAGCAATTTAGAAGTTCTTTCAAACAGGACAGACCATGAAGTATCCAAATGTAATCTCGAACATAACTGATAAATCGTCAGAATGATGAACTAGAAAAGACCGCAATTCTCTTCCAAATGCTATAACTTAAATTCTCTCCGAAAAAATACTGTAATCAAAATTTCAAAATTCAATTTTCTGAAATACTTTGCGGCATAATTGTGTGCAGTTTTCCAAATTCATGTCATATCACTTTTAAAACCTGGAATTCGAAATTTGCTCAGTGTTGTAGGAGAATTCGTGAAAATTTGCTCATGAAAATATTTGGCGTGAATTATAGGAAGTGCTTTAAACATATAATCTGCTGAAGGATAAATTGGGTATAAAAATTCAAGGAATAACGCGGCTGAAAATGAAGTAATAAAGTATTCATCAGCTCACTTTTTTCTCATATTTATGTATATGTAAGTGTAGACTTGAGGCCTCGAATTGAGAGAAGCCTGTGAATATATGAATGGTTTCGGCCACTTTGTGCAAATCGTTATAGGAATACTGTATGTCAATGGATTCAAAGTAAAGGTCTACAGTGAAAGCCACTTAACCCAAGAAACTCTTTCGAATCCATCTGAATCAGAGACATCTTTCAATTTTTCACGAGAGGTAGAAAAAAGTTAAACAGGTTAAGAATTCTTCCATTCGAACGGAAATACTTCTTCAACATCTTCTTTGCTCAGCTTCCGTACGTTCGGTATGCAATATTAAGCGATAAATATCGAATATGACACACCCTTTTTTACCTTATTTTTACTGTATAAATCCGGAAATTGTTTTTATTTTTTTTGGATGCGCCACGAAAGATCACTCAGTTCGAATTGCGTCGCAAATGGCAAAGGATTCAGACTAAAGCCCTTTTGTGAAACACAGCATGATCCTCGTTCTAAATGTCATCCCCAGATATAACCCAGTTACCCGCTTGCCTTTAATAGGATATTCAGTGCACGCGGAAATGGATCCAGCTCTTCCCAAAGTCTGGGAGAGGATTTTAGACTCATTTAGAGAAAGGATTTACTCTGGTTAACTTAATCTAACGAGACTTACTCTAGTAGAGGTGAATGACATTCACGACCAGAACAAAGGCTCTTGGTGAACAACTTTGACTTTTTCGAGACTACTGCATTGAACTTGTACGTCATTAAAAATATCGTGAACTCCAAGTGCTTCTTTGATCCCTTTCTGACCGGCGGATATTCCTGGGCTTCCTGGTCTAAAATCCTGTTGAAATGTGTCCCTGGTCAAATGAAAGACTCTCTCTCTCTCTTTCTGTCTGTGATCCGACTTTTCTGAACAGATTTTATTTTTCGAAAGGCTTTGCTTCAGAGATTTTGTACGTGATTTTCGCGAATGAGAGAATCGACGAAACTTTTCGGGAGATCCGTGACCTTTCGCGCATCACCCCCATCATCTATGGATACACATTTATACAGTATTCTAGATCTAGAACATCTGCGCAGCTTTCAATCACAAAAAAAAGCGTATAAGAAGACACGCAGCAGCTCTATTCCTAATTATATCTCTTGATACGAGATTCGGAATACTTATACGTGGTACAGTACGATGAGACACGAACACCAGCAAGTGTTCAATAACATATACTGTACATATATTTTTGTTACTCCTGTCGACGGAATGATCGAGTGATGTGTGACTGTCAATAATATCGATACAGAGCCGTTCAGCTCCTTTCACATGAAGACACATTCGTATTCCCTTTTTTCCCTGCTGGTATGCGATACATTACGGAATCCTCCGCGTGAATATTCTCCGACACAAACAATAAAACTTGACACGATCGTGATGAATCTAAGAATGTTGATAACATTCATGTGATTTTATGTCAATGTGAGTGGGTTGAAATTTCAGTTTTTTTACAGACTCGACGATCGATTCGCATATTGACGATCAATGATTCCCGTGTATTTTTTTTCAATAATTCGCGACAGTCGAAGTCTGGTTCTTTTCAGGTATTTAATATAATAACCTGAAACCCCGCGAATTTCACAGGAAGGATTCTTATTCAGTCCAACCAAAGCGATAAAAAGAAAACTGCAGATTTTCCGTCTTGTTTGATCTTATAGTAAAATACGTATGATATAGAAACTATAGCATATTACTTGGTTACTCTTTTAATACCGTTTGCCCAACTTACGTACAATATATTGGGTCATGGCATATTGCAGTACTTAGAATATGCGCATTTCAAAGGACAAACTCTTCAGTCAAAGATAAATGAGAAGGAGAAAACGTTGGAAGCTTTCGTGAATCAACTCAAATAGCCTTTTCATTACGTATACGGAATATATATTTGCTACAGATAAATTTATCAAAACAAAAGATAAATGTTGTTCAATGCATTTGATCCAACTACATGATTCTCTTGATTCACTTTTTTTTTCCTCTTCTTCTTCATGAAAATTTCATCACCGAGAAAAACAATATGCTGAACGTCGGTAAACAAGTTATTTCTAATGGTTCAACGAGCTGATATTTGTTGACTGCCTCGCTGTTCAAGGCAATTAGTCTTCGCTGCACAGAATATTTATTTACGTATGAGCCTGTGCTAACCGAAAACCGCTTTCATCGCAGACTAATTGCTTTACCGCGTTGACTGATGGTTCCTAATTGTTCCTCGACTTTCCCATCAAACCCCAAGCGACAACCTCAGTTGAACCCTTCTCTCAGAAATTTAAAAATGAATTCTATATCATCTAGCGACTGTATGGAAAAAATCTACCTGGTTTTTTTCTATACATGTATGGTAGAACTCGAATTATTTGACTTGGAATGCAATTAACCAAGCTCCTATAGTATTCGATACATTGACAGGAAAAATAAAAGCGGTCTGCATGCCTCATTACTTTTTTGCTGGGGTTTACTTGCCTCTGATTGATCAATTACCTGGGCTAACGCCCTCCAAGTAATTAGAAAATGCCAGCATTGATGAACTCGAACATACCCGGATTATTTAGCCTCATGTCTTGAACTTTTCAGAATTTTCCGAATCTCCGTGTTATTTTATAATTAATTGGGCAAGGGCATCTGGTCATTAGCCCGCATAATCGGAGTCGTAACTGTATTTAGACTCTGAATATCACTATTTGAGGTAAGGTATTTAGTTTAAATACAGACCGGGATGCTATAAATCACAGTCGTATATGTTTTTCGCTTTTTTATATATTTTCGAACAGTTATGGTGATTATGGGGGCGAACAAACGCAGAGGAGTGAGTCCTTCTGTGGCATCGATCTCTATGGACGACGTACGGAATATCGGGTGTCCGCAACTGCTTCATTACCCTCATCAGTCGCAGCCGCAGTCACGACACCATCAGCAACAACAAACACGTCGCATGTTGCCAACAATAGACCGTGAAAATCATCAGCATCAGCATTCCGTGTTCACCGTGTGTCCCGTTGATCAGCGACTCTGGGAACTGTGTCCTTGTAGAATCGTGNGAACAAACTAGAATATCATTTTATGCATACTATATCTTTGATATCGTATAATGAACCAATGAGAAAATTATGGCAAACGGGTTGAATGCATGTTATATAACCCAGTACCGTATAACGTCATGAATCTCTATGCGCATTTCAAAGGACAAACTCTTCAGTCAAAGCTAAATGAGAAGGAGAAAACGTGGGAAGCTTTCGTGAATCAACTCAAATAGCCTTTTCATTACGTATACGGAATATATATTTGCTACCGATAAATTTATCAAAACAAAAGATAAATGTTGTTCAATGCTTTTGATCCAACTACATGATTCTCTTGATTCACTTTTTTTTTTCCTCTTCTTCTTCATGAAAATTTCATCACCGAGAAAAACAATATGCTGAACGTCGGTAAACAAGTTATTTCTGATGGTTCAACGAGCTGATATTTGTTGACTGCCTCGCTGTTCAAGGCAATTAGCCTTCGCTGCACAGAATATTTACGTATGAGACTGTGCTAACCGAAAACCGCTTTCATCGCAGACTAATTGCTTTACCGCGTTGACTGATGGTTCCTAATTGTTCCTCGACTTTCCCATCAAACCCCAAGCGACAACCTTTCTTTCCCAGTTGAACCCTTCTCTCAGAAATTTAAAAAATGAATTCTATATGATCTAGCGACTGTAGAAAAAAAAATCTACCTGGTTTTTTGCTAAACAAGTATGGTAGAACTCGAATTATTTGACTTGGAATGCAATTAACCAAGATCCTATAGTATTCGATACATTGACAGGAAAAATAAAAGCGGTCTGCATGCCTCATTACTTTTTCCTGGGGTTTACTTGCCTCTGATTGATCAATTACCTGGGCTAACGCCCTCCAAGTAATTAGAAAATGCCAGCATTGATGAACTCGAACATACCCGGATTATTTAGCCTCTTGTCTTGAACTTTTCAGAATTTTCCGAATCTCTGTGTTATTTGATGTAATTAACCCGTTCCCGTAGACCAGTAATCGGGCGTATTAGCCTCAGCATTGACATAAATCTGAGACTTATAGTGATAAACTCCATTCCATAAATCAAATTTATGTCTGGCCCTACGATATTTAGTGAGTCGTATATGTTTTTCGCTTTTTTATTTATTTTTGAACAGTTATGGTGATTATGGGGGCGAACAAACGCAGAGGAGTGAGTCCTTCTGTGGCATCGATCTCTATGGACGACGTACGGAATATCGGGTGTCCGCAACTGCTTCATTACCCTCATCAGTCGCAGCCGCAGTCACGACACCATCAGCAACAACAAACACGTCGCATGTTGCCAACAATAGACCGTGAAAATCATCAGCATCAGCATTCCGTGTTCACCGTGTGTCCCGTTGATCAGCGACTCTGGGAACTGTGTCCTTGTAGAATCGTGAGTTTTATGAAATACGGTAAATTTTTTACAAAGAATGACGAGGGACTTGCGAAAGATCCGATTTGTTTTTTGAATTCTCCCAGAATTTTGTCAATTTTTCTCAGACTGAATCTCGCATTAAGCGAGAAGGGAAGAATAAAAACTGCGTTAGAATGTTTTTTCCACATTTTCCCCCTTCCTCGAATAAACCGGAACTTGGACTGCAAAGCTGAATTTTAACAAAACAGATATATTATATTTTTTTAATGATCGAAAATTGGCAAGTGTATATCGGGAAACTTTTGACTTTTAAAATAAAAGAGAACTCAAGAAACTTTTTAACGCTTTTAAATTCTTATTATTAAAACCTTAGGAACGCACTTAGCAATTTTAGGTCCTTCGGACCTTTATTTTTCACGTGTTTTGTCGATTAACCTTTGAAGACAGAACTCGGTCGATATTTTAATTTTATTTTCATTTATATGAATGGATGTTCAACTCATCCAGTCCAATTTTGCACCGCTTGACAAATAATTAGAATGAATTTCATCGCAGAATTACCTTGTGATGGCTTTGATCTCTTTAGTGGAGATCAAATATTTTGACAACGTCCTATTTTACTTTGGTTCACCCAGCTGCATGAATTCTGTCCTTTGATCAACATTCAGGTGTTTTTCAAAATTCGATTAGTAGAGGTATTCATTTTTGCCGTCCATTTTCTCGAATCACCAAAATCCTGAAGGAAATTTCATTCATATATTTTCAAAAAAGCTTCAGAAACTTGTTCTGGCCCTTCGACAATTTTCAGAAAGAAAACGCTTTGATCAAAAAATTCATCTTTGGAAACTCAAATCATGATTTGCAATTTTGAAGCACTGAATAAAAAGGAAGGAAAATTGCAATTTTAAAAATTTCCCAAATGTTTCTCTTTTGATGCTTTTTTGATGATGCGTACACAATTTTTCATGTCTGTCATTTACTATACAGAATACATTGCGTGAAAAAATTCGTGAGTACGAATTTTTTTTTTCAAATCCTTTCCCTTTAGAACTCCGAACCTTTTGCCACTAATGTCTATACAGATACAGTACAATATTATCGAGTCTGCAACCGAGAAAAATAAGCCGGCGAACGGATCATGACATCTCCAGAAAATTTTATTTTCTCTTGAGTTCTTTGAAAAATTGCGAAAATTTAAGAATAATAATTTTGGAATCCTTGCGTGAATCGTTAAAATCCAGGAAGCCTGGAAATAAAAAGTGCACAAAACAGCTAATGCCTTTGAAGACAGAACTCGGTCGATATTTTAATTTTATTTTCATTTATATAAATGGATGTTCAACTCATCCAGTCCAATTTTGCACCGCTTGACAAATAATTAGAATGAATTTCATCGCAGAATTACCTTGTGATAGCTTTGATCTCTTTTAGTGGAGATCAAATGACAACGTCCTAATTTATTTTGGTTCACCCAGCTGCATGAATTCTGTCCTTTGATCAACATTGAGGTGTATTTCAAAATTCGATTAGTAGAGGTATTCATTTTTGCCGTTGATTTTGTCGAATCACCAAAATCCTGAAGGAAATTTCATTCATATATTTTCAAAAAAGATTCAGAAACATGTTCTGGCCCATTGACAATTTGCAGAAAGAAAACGCTTTGATCAAAAAATTCATCTTTGGAAACTCAAATCATGATTTGCAATTTTGAAGCACTGAATAAAAAGGAAGGAAAACTGCAATTTTAAAAATTTCCCAAATGTTTCTCTTTTGATGCTTTTTTGATGATGCGTACACAATTTTTCATGTCTGTCATTTACTATGCAGAATACATTGCGTGAAAAAATTCTTGAGTACGAAAAAAAAAAGTTTAGGAAAGGGAAATCTTGAGGCTTGGAAAACGGTGATTACAGATATGTCTATGTCATGTTATAATAGCTCAGACGTTGGCTCTTTTTATTCGGCCGCTTGCCTAGTACTGTAGAGGAAAAAATAATTTAATTTCCAAGTCGGAACGACGTTATTATTTCAAAGGAGTCGTATTATGCACAGCTTACTCAATAATTAGGCTTATCTTCATCTCATACGCTATTATTCCTTCGGAATATTTCAGAAGATGCGGGCGAGAATAGAGAAGATTGGACACGAGTCTGCCGAGGATCTGTACCCGATTTTCATTCCAGAATTCATGGGCCCGGGTGGCAGAGACGACGGGCCGACTCGACGGGGGGAAACTGATGACCTGTCGCAATCGTGAGTCCGTTTGGCGTTGATCTAAATAAATCTTGAAAATACGTGGATATAAGGTCGGGCAAAGTGGAAATCGAGGCCTCGAGGCATCCGATTGCGCCTCGCTTCAGCATGAATCATTGGCAGTGTGTGTTATTTCTAGCCGTGCTCTGGGTTTCGTAACAAACGAGCTCATTATTCAAACAAATCGTTCGTAATATTCCTGAAGACGACGCGTGAATCAGCAACACACGGCCCGAGTCAAAACGCGGAAGAAAATGAATGAGAGGTTGCACATTAGTTACTACACAGTGTTTAGGACTCGTTGCTGTGGAATTGATGATAGGTCGACTGTATTCTACATCATAAATTACCTCCACTATCTTGCATAGATAACTTCTTGAGATCTTGAAGCAGTTTACCCGTCAAACAACTCGAGTTGCGAATTGATGATTTTTCAAAGCATGTGTCAGGGACCCCTAGAGGTCGCCCAAAAACACAAACCAATACAACACACCACAAGCACCAAAAATCAAACAATTCACACTTCCAACTCAACAAAACCTACTACAGTTTAACCCTGAAAACCTGTCCAACGAAACTGAATCCTTCTTCCTTGCTCACAAAACGAACACCACCAAATAAGGAACTTCACTTTGTCCCGGAATCCCTCAGCAAATACTTCTTGAGTGTGTTGTGAAATCTGAAAGTGAAAATCATATTCATAACAACTTCTGCAAATTACACCGGCCGTTTCTGGAGACTTGGTCTTGGCCGCAAACGGACTATTGTGTTTTGCACTTCTTTCAATTATTTTCTTTGTCAGAATCTAAGGATCCCTGACAGCATGTGAATTCATGTTTTGATAAAATTGTATATATGCATCATATCTCACAGCTTTCGCCTGTGAGATCAATTTTTTTAATAATCATAGCGGCTAATCAAAATTTTAAATTGCGTTTGTTATATAATCCCATTCACTTGCAAACGAAAGTTCAGTAGAAGTACAATTGAAACTCATGTTACGGGTCATACATATATTTGAGAACCAAATAGATCCATCACCATCGTGAACATAGACTTTTCTTACTTTAGCTCACTTAAAATAATTTCAAAATTGTCCTAACCATCCCATTTGAAACGTCACATCAATCTCATGAAACTGTTTTTGTTCCGATGACGAAAACAAATGATATAACGTGGAACTTGAAAACAGAAGCAGAGCACGTTATAAATTATTTTTCTATCAACCAGAACACACGGTTTTCGGAAGTACGGACTATGTCACATGAGATGCAAAGCTCGTAAAATTAAAAAAAAAATGCCGCGAATGAGA
This sequence comes from Notodromas monacha, assembly GCA_905338405.1. Classification (NCBI taxonomy): domain Eukaryota; kingdom Metazoa; phylum Arthropoda; class Ostracoda; order Podocopida; family Cyprididae; genus Notodromas; species Notodromas monacha. The sequence goes on from CAJPEX010002479.1 coordinate 12,792, forward strand.
AATGATTTTTTTTTGCGTTTGAGAAATTCATAAGCTTTTTGCAGCGCCTTGAAGATGCAGAAGAAGGGTGACACTTATAAACAAATTCCGAAGAATCTACTTTGCATTATTCCTGTTCTATGAATGTACGATGTACCTGCAAAACTTTTGAAAGGTCAACAGGAGGGAATGAAATGAGGTAAAGAAAAAGTGATGAAAAGTTCCGATTTTTTTCTTTGTAATGCGTTCGCAGTAATGTCATCAAAAGTTGCACTGTGGGCTATGATGAACATATTCAACGCCGAGAAGTACTCGGGAAAACTTTTGATTGAATTTTAAATCGCGGCGACACATTTCGTACGCTGCTGGTTAGTAAATACAATAGTGCCATCCTTGCCCTTCCGATGCTAAAATATTGGATGTATGACTTGGAGTTAGAAATAACTTTTACAGACTAATATTGGAACATAATTTCATCATTGTTTTGAGTTTGTCTTCGCCCAGTTAAAGCAGAACAAAAACTTAAAATATGAAAATGTACGACATCCCAGTATAAAGGAATATGAGTGACCTTTCGCCCTTTCTTGTTCCACGAATCAGGCCGTCTAAGTGCTGCGAAAAATTTCAAGCACTTGTGATGTGGAAATGTTCCTTCATGATTAACAAAGTTTAGACCTTTAGCTTCAAGTACCCCTTGCTTAACTGCCTTGACCTATAATAAGCATGATCACCATGCCTGAGCTTTCCAAAGGCTTTTAAACTATTCAGTCCACATTGGCACATTCTGACTAAAAAAGGGTTTGCGAATCAACAAAGCTTCCTGTAAGCCTTGAAGAAAAAATATCTCTCTGTGGTTTGCAGGCTTTTCATTCAGAAATTCAGACACTTGAACTGTTCATTGCAAAAAACTGAAATACGAAAAAAGAGCCATCCCTTGCGCTTTATTCAGCTTAAAAAAAAAAAAAGTTCTTCGTAAGTGCATGATGTCGAGAGGATTCACTCGAGTATTATGAGAGAGACAGTTGAAAATTCAATTATGTCTCTCAGAATGTTCATCCCGAGAAATGCATGGAGTGCGAATGAAAGAGCACTTACACGTGCAGATATACAGTACACGGAAATGCTTTCAAGCTCACATTCACATCGTACATATAGAACTCGAAGAAAGAGGTACATTTTGATTGAAAATGCCTGCCTTGCTTTTATGAAAACCTCATCATTTTACAGACAACGATATACTCCTACGTTTTCACATTTATACTCGATTATATACGCTATCCCCCCCTCCTCCCCGAAAGCTGCAACGAATATTCTGAAAAAATATATCTTTCTGATTTGTTGTTGTAAGATGGCCAAACAATTTCTGGATGTTCAAAAATGCGAAAAGTCGTACTTCAATTAATGTGTAAGTTGCTGAATGCTATTCCAAAGCGAGAACTTGAAAATCTGCAAAATCTTTCTTGAAGTTTTTCTCTCCAAACTTTCAAAAAAAAATTCACTCTGCTTCTGCATTTTCGTTTCGAACGGTAGAATGTTTAACCCAAGTCAGTTTTGGTGCTGCATATAGTGTTTCAAGTCTATGAATCCCAGGATGACTCCTTATCGCATATCCGTTTATGATACGCATACATTTTCATCATGATTCGCAGCGACGACGCGGACAGTGTCGACGCTCAGATGCGTGACCGCAGCATGAGTCTCCCGAAACGGGTCCTGGAATTGCATCCGCTTCACATGCACGTTCGCCGAAAATCGTCAGTCAGCTCGACCAGCTCCTCAGATGGCGGCAGCAATGACAATCAGCACCAGAACAACCACAGCCACAACCACCACCACCACCATCACCATCACCATCAAGGACCACTTTCCAAGGCCCTGGCAGCCATCGACACCAACCTGAGGCGATTGTCTCTACATTCCTTGGAGCACTGGCGGCAACGCAACCGGTCGGGATCGACGCAGAGTGCAGAATATCCTGCCGGCAGCTACGCGCAAATAAAGCACGTGGACTTTGACCTGATGCCCCATGCCACTCTCCGTGTGGTCAGTGATGACTGTTGAAAATAATGATAATACCATATTTACTCCAGTATACGATGCGCACCTTTTTTCTAAAAATTGAGGCAGAAAAATAGGGTGCGCATGGTACTCGGGGATACATTTTAGAGATAAATTCCCAAAACCAGTGCCCCTCACATCCAAGTACAAAAAATTGAAGAGGAAAAGTGTGGCGCCAAGTCTCTTCCTGTATGGGGAATAATGGCTCAATTTTTTTTTCATCCCTTGGAGATGCAACAGGAAGGGAAGGAAGGGGGTAATATTCATCTAATTGAGGAAGCTGTCCTATATTGCAAATGCATTTTAACTGCTTTTGTGGATGGAAAAAGACGGAAAGACAAAATATTGACAAGGAAAAATGAATTTAAAAATAAAACATTTTCACATTTCAACTTGATTTAACAATTTTTGATTTTCAGCAGCAACAAAAAACCGGGGTGCGCGTCTTACACGGGGATAGGTTTTTTTAAACTAATTTCTTGTTGAAAAATGGGGGTGCGCGCCATACTCAATCGCGCGTGGCACTTGAGTAAATACAGTAATACATATTGGATTATAATGATGAAGTGTAATACAGTATTTATTTAGGTACCACACGCCCCTACAGCAGTTGAGACGCGCGCCGGGTTTTCTGGCCCTAAAATTTGGCTAAAATGATATTCCCTTATATATGACGTGCACCCTATTAAGAGTAAACGAAAGAGGGGGAAGTTAAAAAATAACACACTAAAATCTTTTTTTTCAGAAGTGAACAGACATTGAATTACTTTTCCTTTGTTTCCATATTGAAAGTATTTCTTTGTTGAAGTTTTTCAAGATTTTCTACAAGGAAATGAGTTATATGAGCACCTGAACTCCTGAAAAATGTTCAAAATTGTATATCCGATTTTTACGCGCGCACCCTCTTTTTTTTCTCCAGTTGATTTTGAAAAAGATATCCTTTTTTTCAAAATCAACTGGAGAAAAAAGGGGCGTGTGACACTCAAGTAAATACAGTAATCACCAATCGAATGCCAGACAAATGGTTATTAAGTTTTGAGACTCAAATACCGTACTGTACTTTACTTTAACTATTATACTACTACGCATAGCTTGCGTTTTAAATTCAGTTGGTCGCATTATTCATGTATCCTTCTTTGACTTTGGAGAAAAACATGTTTCCCACTCAGGAGGAAATTTGAATGAAAAATGAAAGAGCTTGAAAAGTGTATAAACATGTCGAAAACTCAAACTGATGTGAGAAGAAACTTACCTAAGCATCGCTTTTCTGATCTGAAAAAAATATATTGCGATACTGCGAGGTGGTAATTATTTTTTTTTAAGAGTATGGATGCATTCTTTTAGAGTCTATTTCTATATAATAGGCGTTTGGAACTCCTAAAATAATTTTAGGCACTTGCGTGAATGTTCAGCAAAAATTTTTGGAAAATATTGGTCTTCGCAGTACAGAATTTGATTTAAAATTTAGAAGTAGATAACAATTCATTGGAATTCACGAAATGTTTAAAAAAACTGGAGTGTCGGTGATTCATGACGTAACGTGACAGAAGGATTTATTCTGAACGAATCGTTGTTTATCAAATGTTTTTTTTCCTTCAAAAAGCTATGGATAATATGCCTCGCAAATAAATACGGGAGCTCCAAAAATTAAGAAATGCCGGGTAAAGCAACGGATTCACCATGATTATGATTTTCTAGCTTATGATGACCCCTTTAAAATTTGTAAAATTTAAAAATGCTCGCAAAAATTTAGACGAATTGTACCGACGTGTACGTGTACCTCTTATTTTCCATCCAACGTCTTCGAGGTCAGATGACTGTTGATTCTGCTCGTGCTTTGGTTATAGCAGCTCAATCTCTCGGAGAATGACCAAGATAAGCGAATATTGTACTCGTTCGTGCCCTTGCACTCATAATTATTGTTAAGATATGATTAATCTATGTTTACCAAATTCTTATTCATGAGTGTGTGTCGGTCGGCATCTATCGTAATTTTAACCTTTGAATATACGACGCCATAAAATAGAAGACACCATTATTGGACCCGAGACGTGCCCTAATTTCTGCTCGAAGTTCGTGTCGTGCACCCGAACGAATGGTTACTGCTCAGTACTGTAAACTGGCTCCTATTTTTTATTTCAGAAAAACGGCGGATCGCAAAAATTCCTCAACGGGTCGATCGACAGTCTAAACTCGAATATGGAAGACTCTCATTTTCTGGGTGTCAAGAGCCATCATAATCCGGTCTCCAAGTTACACTCGACGCCGGACAAATACCGCATTACCCGACGTCCGCCAGTCGTCAGCCATCAACGTCGATTCCGACCACGTTCCCAAAGCGTCTCTTCAGTGCGAACCTAAATTGCTTCTCATTTACGTATCGTGATATTTGGTGCACGTGAGATCATCTCAGCATATGTGCGAGGATGAAGAGAAGAGACTTTGGGATTTAGCTTGGGTCGTTATATTATTCTCGCGAACTGTTACGATTCCACTCGGCATAGTTCTGTATGTGGTGATTTTATTTTCACGTCTTACTTATCACATTCGAATGGGATATTCAAGGGAAATTATTTTAAATATCTCGTGATGGAATGAGCTTCAGCAGTCGTTCATCTAGATTTCGGAAAGAAAAAGGAAAAGCGTGACAGCTATCTTGTATCTGATTATTGGTTAGTGGATGCGAATTAAATATCCAGTGGGTTGAATCAGAGCGATTTGATTTGCGCCTTTGCGATTTAAAACTTGGAGCTTTATTGGCAACTGAATTTTTTTTTACCAAATGTTTTCTTCGAACGTGTGTACAAGTGAATGGTCCGAGGTGATGAGCTCGGAAATGTTTTGAAGACATTATTGTGACCGCTTCCACCGTGACGGATAATTCTTTTCGGGGTTGCTTTTTTGGGGGGTTTGTGTCCTGTACAAACTCTGAACTTTAGTGCAAACTTAGCTGCTGTAAATTTGCGTGATAGTTGAGGGTTTTCGCCGTTGATTTCGAATGCGCTGTTTTTTTATTTTATTGGAAGTCGTGTTGAGTCACGTGTTTGGTGAAAAACGACCGGCACATTTTGTGGGGTTGTTTGTTGCGTTCGCAGCTTGGGTGTCATAAAATTCTTTATTTGCGATGATACGGGCAGTACGTTTTCTAGATGTTTATCTTAGTTTTCATGCACATTCAATCACTGTAACCGATCTTTCTTATCTTTAGAAAAACGAAAAAGCAGTTCACTTGATCCTCTAAAATACAATTTCACAGAAGCAATAATATTTCTATACCTTCAATCCATGCATATTCACAGGATATGGGATGCGGACAGATCAGAACAGACATTTTGAGACTGTACAAATCAAGACAGAAAATTGGAGACAGGGACAATTTGAGACAGAAAAGTTTGGAGACAGAGACAATTGGAGACATGGACAATTTGTGACAGTCCCAAAGTAAATCTGCACACACAAAATGGTTTTTCTACACTTAATTTTCTGGTGTTTCCAAGATTCTTCGTGAATCTCGGGGAATTCTATATTTTATTTCGGGAAATTTTTTACTCTTTTAAAAATCTAAATATTTGAAATATGCTTTGTCCCAAATATTCCATTATGATACTTGTGCGCTGCATATTTTTTCTATACAAAGTGTTATCTATAAAAATTTGTGTAATTTTTCTTGACCATAAGAAAATATTTTGTGCGTTTTACCTCTGCCAATATTTAGAAAAATGATAAAGGTGTCCTGATATTTTTATGTGTATTGCGGTGTATCACAAAGGATCAAGATAGGAATTGAAGCAAGGAAATGCTTCTGTCTCGAATATTCCTTATCTCAAAATTCTCTCTGTCTCTAAATGTACCTGTCTCAAATTTTCCTTGGTTCCAGAATTTCCTTGTTTCCAAAAGTTTCTGTCTCAAATTGAACCTTTCTTGAATTGGCCATGTCTCCAACTGTCTGTCTGGATTTTTCCTAGATCCAATATAAAATGCAGAAGCATTTCTGGCAAGAAAAATTAAGTTTGTTGAGCAAGAACTTGAAAATTACCGTAGTTTTAATGAACTTCAGTCAACATTCAGCCGAAAAAGTTTCTAGAGCACGGACAGTGGAGACTTTGGGATAAAATTACTCGTTTTTATGCTGATAGCTTAAAATGGAAACACCTTTGGTTAAAGAACCATCAACTTATGTTGACAAAAGCCAGGCTTTTAAACTTCGGATCGTCTTTTGGCACTTCAGTAAATGAAAATTCAAAACGACGAAAAAAAAGGCCTCCGTTTACACCATCTTCGTCCAATTCACATTCAATGCCAACAATAAAGTAGATGAACTGTTCCACTGAATCATATGATCGCACGATTTTGTTTTCCTGGAATTGTGCGCATGCATACGAAATAATTAAAAGCAAATACTGTAACACGTATTTCGTGAACCATGTCCGAGGATTTGGATTCGCCGAATTACGCAAACGGCTCACGGTTGTGATCGTTTCTGCTGACGACGACCATCGACAGCGGAATTAGTGGACGACACTCTTTTCTGTCGCCCCACGGGTGACGAGGGACAGCTCTGAGTGACCACACTGCTGGATTCTCGTCGTCGTCCTTCCTGTCGCTGTTGGTCATCGTCGTCCGTACACTCACTGACGTCAACGATCAAACTCTGTCGACACAGGGCTTGAACTGCTCCTCGTTCCCGTTTGCTGTCGACCCCCCTGCTGTTGTTGGTGTCCATCATCAGGTGGGAATCAGCATGTTGATGATGACTGGACTTGGTGACCCCCAGAATCTTATGAGCCAGTTCCACGAAGGGGGCTTTGATTCGAGACGGAGACAAAGGCAGCGGGGAAATGCGACGTCGGGATTTCCGGAATTGGGGTTTCGGGCCAGACGGGGGTAACCCGTGCTGGGCGTCGTGATGGTTGCTTTGGTTCTGACGTCTTCTGGGCGTGGGTTTGGGGTCTTGAGAGTACTGTTGGAGACTGCCGGTACTCGCAGAACGGGAAAGATATTCCGTGTGATGGTACTGCTCGTTGGTGTCAGAGGTCGCCATGCTCGCACTTTGAGAACTGACGTTGCTCCCAGTTGAATATCTAAAAATAAGCAAACAATTAACATTTTACTTTGATGCACTGTATATGACAGCCAAAAATTCGGTTATAAATGTGTATCGAAAGAGTAAATGCTCGTGATTTTTAATGCATAAATTCAAGGCTTCATTTTTTGAAAGAAAAACAATTTGATGGCAACGCATTCTTCATTTACGTGTATGAATTTCGATGTACTTTTTCAATACCTATATTATGCTTATTTTGAATTATTTTTTGATAGGATTGTGTCAAATGAATGTCTGAGAAATTTCGTTAACTTGTGAATGCTGACAGGTGACAAGTAGAGCTGTTTGTACATCAATCAATATATGTGCAGTTAAACCTCTCGAATTTCAAGGGACCAGCAAAAAATTAACTTATAGGGATGGTTCAAGTTGGGGACGGGGAAACAAGCATTTTTTTTGGGGGGAAAATTTGAAGAATTGGAGGAAATCGTAAATGGTGTCTTCTGTGCCTTAAACTGCTTCTTAAATGAGTCGACAGGATGCTAAACTTGGAGTTATGGGTTGATTTGCCCAAGTAGACTTTCGCTTCTTTCCGATACCTTTCAAGACGCATCAAGTCACATTTTTATTGCTTTTCTCATCCATGTGTCAATAAAATAATAACCAAAAGGCCTCAGAAAATTTGAGTTCCGGAGGATTTAGAGTTATAGTGAAAAAGACTTCCAATTAGGGAGTTTTTAATGCGTTGTTTCCAAGGGAATTCAGATTGGGACTTGAAAAACAAAATTGATGCGGAGAAGCTTGAGGTATGAAGTTCAACTGTAAAAACAAAATTCTGGGAAACATGCTGCTGGAGTCATGGCAAAACTGATGCAAAGAAAAGGAGTTCTTTAGCTTACAGCGGAATCGCATGAGAAACTTCGCGGGTATTATCGTGGGGTAATGTGACAGGCAGAAAATGTTTTCTTTTATCGTTGGATGTAGAATACGACAAAGAAGATCCGGACACTCCAGATGAAGATGGTAGGACTGCATTGAAATATAGTACCTCTTCTATTTTAAAATATTGAACCATCTCCTGAATGCCTTTTCCAGAAGCGCAAATACTCGAAAAGTTTCGAATCAACTGGTATTCGAATAAATGATTGAATATTAAATTCGAGAATCGGCGTTTGGCAAATCTGCAGAAATCCACCCCAACCTGTTCTCTTCCGCAACTGGTTCGGGTCTTCTAGATCTCCTGAAACTCGGGTTCGTAGCAGCATTGCGATACACCGCCTGGAGAGCATCTGAATCCAACTGATCATCCGGACTGCTCGGCGGCAGAAGGCTCCTGGAATAGTGCGAAAATGGTCCGGCGGGGCCCTGGGCGAAGAACTCGTCCCTAGCCCGACGAATTTTCCATGCCCGCAGGCGGTTGGATGGGGTTCGACGGACGTGGTTCGCCATCAGGGCTTCCGGCGACACTGACGTCATCCCAGGTAGAGGCTGAGGTGGCGGTGGCAGGTGCAATGTCGGCGGTCGACGTGGTTCCGGGCTTGGACCAGAACCATTGCTCTGAACTTCCTGTATTCGTGAATGACGAAGTTAGATGACAAACGAAAGAGATGTCGCTCGTGTACTGAACACGACGAATCAAGTTCAAATGTAATGTACTCNTGGAGACTGCCGGTACTCGCAGAACGGGAAAGATATTCCGTGTGATGGTACTGCTCGTTGGTGTCAGAGGTCGCCATGCTCGCACTTTGAGAACTGACGTTGCTCCCAGTTGAATATCTAAAAATAAACAAAAAATTAATATTTTACTTCAATGTACAGTATATGACAGCCAAAAATTCGGGTTTAAATGTGCATCGAAAGAGGAAATGCTCGTGATTTTTAATGCATAAATTTAAGGCTTCATTTTTTGAAAGAAAAACAATTTGATGGCAACGCATTCTTCATTTACGTGTATGAACTGAGATGTACTTTTTCAATACCTATACTGTATTATGCTTATAGTGAATTATTTTTTGATAGGATTGTGTCAAATGAATGTTTGGAGAAATTTCGTTAACTTGTGAATACTGACAGGTGACAAGTAGAGCTGCTTGTATATCAATCAATATATGTGCAGTTAAACCTCTCGAATTTCAAGGGACCAGTAAAAACTTAACTTATAGGGATGGTTCAAGTTGGTGACGGGGAAACAAGCATTTTTTTTGTGGGAAAATTTGAAGAATTGGAGGAAATCGTAAATGGTGTCTTCTGTGCCTTAAACTGCTTCTTAAATGAGTCGACAGGATGCTAAACTTGGAGTTATGGGTTGATTTGCCCAAGTAGACTTTCGCTTCTTTCCAATACCTTCCAAGACGCACCAGGTCACACTTTTATTCCTTTTCTCATCCATGTGTCAATAAAATAATAACCAAAAGACCTCAGAAAATTTGAGTTCCGGAGGATTTAGAGTTATAGTGAAAAAGACTTCAAATTAGGGAGTTTTTAATGCGTTGTCTCCAAGGGAATTCAGATTTGGACTTGCAAAATTGACGCGGAGAGGTTTGAGGTATGAAGTTCAACTGTAATGATAAAAGTCTGGGAAACCTGCTGCTGGAGTCATGGCAAAACTGATGCAAAGAAAAGGAGTTCTTTAGCTTACAGCGGAATCGCATGAGAAACTTCGCGGGTATTATCGCGGGGTAATGTGGCAGAAAACTTTTTTTTTAATAGTTGGATGTAGAATACGACAAAGAAGATACGGACACTCCAGATATAAAGATGGTAGGACTGCATTGAAATGCAGTACCTCTTCTATTTCAAAATACTGAACCATTTCTTGAATGCCTTTTCCAGAAGTCCAAATACTCGAAAAGTTTCGAATCAACTGGTATTCGAATAAATGATTGAATATTAAATTCGAGAATCGGCGTTTGGCAAATCTGCAGAAATCCACCCCAACCTGTTCTCTTCCGCAACTGGTTCGGGTCTTCTAGATCTCCTGAAACTCGGGTTCGTAGCAGCATTGCGATACACCGCCTGGAGAGCATCTGAATCCAACTGATCATCCGGACTGCTCGGCGGCAGAAGGCTCCTGGAATAGTGCGAAAATGGTCCGGCGGGGCCCTGGGCGAAGAACTCGTCCCTAGCCCGACGAATTTTCCATGCCCGCAGGCGGTTGGATGGGGTTCGACGGACATGGTTCGCCATCAGGGCTTCCGGCGACACTGACGTCATCCCAGGTAGAGGCTGAGGTGGCGGTGGCAGGTGCAATGTCGGCGGCCGACGTGGCTCCGGGCTTGGACCAGAGCCATTGCTCTGAACTTCCTGCATTCGTGAATGACGAAGTTAGACGACAAACGAAAGAGATGTCGCTCGTGTACTGAACACGACGAATCAAGTTCAAATGTAATGTACTCTGCACTGTATAAGAAATTAATGCTTGGGTCCCGGCCTATTGTGTAGTGATGCAAGACAAGAAAATTGCAGCATAACAACACTCCTTCTTGCAAATTGTTGTAAAACACCCCGGCATATGGGGTCACTCAAACTAACAATTCAATTTTACAGGTTTAAATTTTCCCGCTGATTTGCTTGTGCTCGACTTCAATGAATCTACTCAGATTCGCTGAAATACTTTTTTATGATGGTTTTCCAATCGTAATCGGAAACGATATTTTTTCCATGGGACAGTTATACATGCAGCTAACCCGCTGATTTGCTTGTGCTCGACTTCAATGAATCTGCTCAGATTCGCTGAAATACTTTTTTATGATGGTTTTCCAATCGTAATCGGAAACGATATTTTTTCCATGGGACAGTTATACATGCAGCTATAGGCGAACTCTTTCGACAACAATCTTGTCTACGACAAATTTATTCTCTATATAAATAACTGTTTTTTCTTCAGTCCAATCGCGGTATAGGGAACAAATAGGGTAACATTCCCATTTTATACGAGGTTTCTACGAATAAATTCTCTCTACAACGATCTGGTTCCTTGAATTTCATAGTAAAGAGAGTCCACCTGCAATGCAAATTTTGGGCATAATTTTCAAGCCTTTTTCATGTTACTTTCACGGCAGGAAATTGAAGTTAACTCTGTGCTAGGTTTCACAGAATAAAAAACCTTGACACTACATGACTTCCGAGCCTTTTGGAAACCATGAATGTTGATTGACGTTGGTTCAAGTTCTATTAAGAGAAAACCTGCGTCATGATTGAATGCAAATATATTCTGGATCTATACCCTTGTGTGCTACCGTTGTTTTTGTCCGGTTCACTTATTGTGACGATGTGCGTAGATATCCTCCCAACAAAATATTTCTCATTTCAGGAGTAAATATTTACTCGGACTGCTGATGGAGATTCCTATCCACAAGCCTTCGGGTTTCCTATATATTATACTGATATGAAAATATGATGATAATACGGTATACACTATACAGTACTTGAACCAACCTTCTTTTCAATCGTTGAAGTCTTTCCAGGGTCTTCCATTTTGCGACGAGTACCCTTCAGAAATCGGTTGTAGTGTTGGACCATTGATCGTACGGATGATGGACTCACTGTTCGATCATTCACCGCGTCTGGAACTGCAGGACTTGATCTGGATCTTAGAATGGAGCTCATTTTGCGACTGACTTTCCATCGCTGTTTTTGGGTCGGTTTCGAGCCCAATGAGTTGATCGATGCTTCGTCGGGCTCTTTGGGTTTGCGGAACGAATCACCCGTATTTCGTCTGGAAATGAGAGGAAGCATTATAAATGGAAATCACAAAATGAATCGCGTGTATATTCATGATAACTTTGCTTCCCAAACAATGAGATTCACAAATACATTAGTTCTAGACAAGAGCAATAGAGTTGTTCGAAACATTCGGAAGTCACAGTCAAAAACGGAGTTTGAATATTCTGACAATATTCAAGGTAAAGATGGGAGGACTATACATTCAAATAACTCTTCTATTTTATAATATTTAACCATTTCCTGAGAACCTCTCATCTAGAAGTGCAAACACTTGAAAAGTTTTGAATTGACTTTCATTCGAAAAATAATTAAATTATTTCGAGAAACGTTCAATACAGTCAGTATAGTGTAACAAATTTCAAGCGGCGATATATTCTCTGGAAAAAAGCTGCCTACTGCAAAAAAAAACGAACTTCACGCTGAAGCTGATTCAATTATCTTTTGAATTATTCCCAATTTATGTTTCTATATCTGCATAATCACGGATAGTACATATGCGTATGTATACAGTATTAAAAAAGGACATTGAAAACCAAAAACTTATCATGTGCTTTCTTATTAGGATGATTGAATAGATTTCAGCTGAGGCTGCTTTCGAGAATTTTTCTTTGAATTTTTGACTAATCTGTCCTTCATGATCCTCACGAGTGACAGTCTATATTGGAACATGAATTGCACATGCAAAATTACAAATTTACAAAATTCGACACGTTATATTGTAGTTAGAAAAGTACGTCGAGTAGTGATGCAATGATAGCATTCGATACTTGCTTTTCGCAAAAAAATTCAGAAAAATCCTTTTAAAAAGACCAGGCAACTTTTTGAAGCAACGGTTGATATTGGGGAAAATAGCCAAGAAACCGTCGAGCATTCCTCAACATTTTTTTGGCTATTAATGATCCAAAATCATAATTTGCTGACCTTGCAGGGGGTCTGCTGTTCGAGTCCTGGGGAAACTTGAAGAAGGATTTTGTCGTTGGCACAATGACTTTGACGATGCTCTGGGTTTCAGCGTCGTCCCCAGCAGCACTCGGGATCTTGGAGTCCGCGTCGACGTCATCGTCGTCGGAAGTAGGCGCCGGAAGTCCGAGTCGACACCTGGAGGTCTGTGGAGAACTTTGCTGCGTCGAAAATAACTTCCTGATTTGCGTAGGCACGATTTCCGGCCTGTCTATGAGCCTCGGCTCCCCCTGTGCTGAGGAGAAAATGCAGCCGGCTCCCGTTGACCTGGAGCTTACTTCCGTGGCTAAAAAAAAAAAGACACACACGCCACGGAAGGTATCCGGAAGCGAAGGAACCAGAGGGGAGAAAAAAAAAACAGGATGGCTTGCTTTAAATGTCTCGGAAAATTCGAAACCCGTCGAAGTTTTTTTTTTTTTTCGATCATGGAAGATTTTTTTCTTCGTTTCTGCAGAATTCTTGTTTACGACGCCCAGCTTTTCTCGCATTCCTCGTCGGACAATCGCATTCCTGCACTGATTTTTATTCATCGATTGGTTTGAGGTTTCGTTTGGAGGAGTGAAATTCAGTGCAATGAAAACTTTACATTTCTCGCAATGAAAAAATTACCCAACTTTTTTGATACACATGACACACGTATTTCAAAAGCTCGTCCTTCGAACAAGCATCGGATACAATACGAAGGTTTTGGTAGGACGTGCTTATCTTCATTTAGCCTAATTAAATCGACGAAGAGAGCATTGATCAGTGTTGCAATTTTTGCCTACACTGATTTTTATCGACAGAAGATAAAATGTTGCATGTTCAACCAATCATAATGATCAAAGATTTCATCTGTATCAAAAACTTCTGCATCAAAGATCAAAGACTTCAGCATAGATCTCGCACCTTTGGGAATTTTTTGCTTAAAAAAACACCAAAATACTCTACTCCAAATAGTTTGAAACAATTTACGAAACATAAATAAAACTAAGATTTTCAATTTTTAGAACAATCTTGTCTTGTCAATTGCTGATCTCAAAATTACTTGTACCGTACAGAGTGTTGAAGTTTTCTTGGAATGTCAGTTAATTCTCAAAGTCTGATACTTTGGATGCCATTGAATATTCGCAGTAAATTAGCAGAGCCTTCTTTGAAGTTGTGATTTCTTCAGTTAAGTCTTTTTTAACCAATGAGTATAGCTCGCAGAAAATATCATCACATTCCTCGTCATTTACATTTTCCTTGAAATATTCTGTAAGCTATGTATATTATATACAGTATACAGCAATGTATAAGGACGTGTACATTTCATACCATAAAAAATTCAAATTGTAACTTATCTGAAGGAGTTCCTTGAATCCAAATTTGATTGTACGTAAAAAAAATAAACGTGGAAATAATTTTCACTAACTGCTTAATTTAGACACATTCTATATGCTGTATATATTATATTCTGTTTTTTCTTAATATTTTTCTCACCTGAGCGAGATAACGCATTGAATCGTTCAGCGAAACAGGTGTCGTGATTCGCCGACGCGGACATAGCAGGCGATTGCCCGAAATCGCCCGTGTCACTCATTGTCTCTCGGTGAGCCAGACCGGAACCATCATTATTGACAGCATTCGTCGTCGACGTTTCCGAATTCTGCCTCGACAGCGTCAACGTCGTAGTTCCGGTCGGGGAATCACTGGCCTTGTACGTGTCTTCAGAAGCCCCGGAAAGTTGCTTCCCTAGGTTCGCAAATCCACGTCCGTCGTCGAAAGCGATTTGCCTGCTAAACATGTCCCTGGAAATTCGTCTCTTGTTCGTGCCCCTTGCTTCGACTTGTGATGTGTCTTCGCCTTCGTCTGCTTCCGTTCGCTGGCAGAAAAAGGGAACAATACAGTTTCGAATGCAAAAAAAAGGTTCAAAATTTCGCAATGGGAAGACTTTCTTGGTTGGTGTGTATCCTAAAAATGGAAAAATTTGTTTTTGCAGTTCAAAATCCAGTTTTCTTATTGCCAATGAGGCATCCAAATTCTGTTCCTGCAAATATGAATGAAGGTCCGTTTTCCCAATTTCGGCATTAAAAAAAACCTGTTGTTGTCATTGAATCAAATAATCTCGAATTCAGAATAAAAATCACCGATCATCTTTCTACCAAAAGAAGATATGACAGTATACATCATGATTCGATACGAACACAACAATTGACAATGCAAATTACACATTTATTTTGGCATTTCCGGTATAATCGGCGGTCTACATTCTTCAGTATTTGTATACGTTGACAGCAATCTATTCTGGAATGGATATAACGAGCAAGGTTGACTTCGAGGGACAGAATCGTAAGGTCTATACCAGTGTTGCCAAAATACGGCCCGGATCCGGCCCGAGGAGATGCTTTCCATTAGCCCCGTAGTCCCTTCCCTACAATTTTCAAGGTGGCAGCAGCAGAATCCATTGAATCAGAACACCTCAAAAGATGAATCCGTGAATTTGGAAATGTTAAAAAAATTCCACTATTCCATGCATGCTGTGATTCAATGCATAGAATTTAATTAACCCTTCAGCAAAATAGGGTTCTTTTCCATTGCGCAGCGGTGACAGGATTTATTTTTTTGCAGGCCAGTGAATTTTATTTTGACCAAAGGTCATCAAAATGGCATCAAGGCAGAATGATCCAAGGCGGGAAATATTTGAATAAGGCAGATGAAGAAAATCGGCAAACTTGGTGGCATCCAGCAGATCCACCAAGGGAAATGTTGAAAAAACCCAGCCTTTATTGGTAGAGCTTTTTTTTGCTCTCCCAAATTTTTTTCTAACAGATAGAAAACCAATACTGTATGAAGACATTTCTCGGCTTTGGCTATACAGTATTTGCCAGTGCAATATTTTTTATTATTTAAAAATACAATACCTATTGAGGAATTCCTGTCAAAATATCCCGGCACCGCCACCAGCAAAGGGTTGCATTTCAAATACTTCACTGAAAGGGTAAAGTTGGAGCCTCTTGGAAATACATTTTTCATGGACAAATTTACCACAAGTCTCATCTTCGTTTTACGAGATATATGCAGTATTATTGTCCTCTGAGACCCTCGGCCACAAAAAAGTGCTGATGTGGTCCTTGCTGGCCACATCTGAGTTCGTCTGTAGCAATAATCTATATGGTAATCCAACACAATATCTCACAGACCTTGGCGTATGTGCTAAAATGTTGCATTCAATGTGTTAAATGGGATATCATCAGGTGGGAAGGATTTTCATACCTGAACAAGTTGAAACCCCTGCGAGAACCCGATCGGGAGGGAGAAGAAAAACTCCTCGCAAGGCGGAGGAGTCTCGTCATCCCGTTGCTGCGACGACGACTGGTGCTCAAACAACTGCAGACTGTCTTCTCCGGAATCCGTCAATGCCCTGAAATCCCCGTCAGAGCTTTGCTTGCTCGGCGAATGCGTCCTATCCGAAGTCGAAGACGTCAAGTCCGACGATGTTTTCCTCATGTAACCCCCGGCTGCCGACGGCGACGGCAAAGCGATGACGAACTGCGTCGCGTTATTCGCGTCATCGAATTCGTCATTCTGCATCCAAGACGGAGTCTTGGTGGGACTGAGTTGATGGTCGACCACTGACGACTCTGTGGACGAGTGCTGGCCGTGACGATGACGATGATGATGATGATGCCGCGTCGGTTGACATTCGCTCTCGTCGTCGTCCATTGGGTCTTCGGCCCGAGACTGCTGGTCCTTGTTGCTGGCTTTGGAGCAGCTGAGTGACGTCGAGTCCTCCTCGAAGTCTTCGTCAGCTGGGAGTTCGCGGAATGAAGGAGGGTCCTCCAGCAGGTCGTCGGCGACTTGATCGTCACTGACGACGTCGTTGAAAGTTGACTTCTTGCTGGGAAACGTGGCTGATGCGGAATCCAGGCCGTTTTTCCCACTCGTCGAAGGCGACGAATCACTCAATCTCGGGTCTTGCCAACTTCTTTCACCCTAGAATAGATAACAGAATATACATTTTTTCAAGACATACGATATTAATCTGAGCTCCACGAAGCCCTAAGGGCTCCTCGTGGATTTCCCAATTGCTTTGCCGCAGTTTCAGAACAGTTTCGGTAAATGAAAGCAGAATTAAATGTAGCATAAAAAATCAGAGATTTCAATGAATTAGCCAGAGTTCATGTGTCGATAATTCAATATATACTGTAATCGCTTCGAAGACTATTTTGATATTTTTGTAACCTAAAGTAGAGGATATTCGAGACGGATGATTGCATTTTGGCTAAAGGGGCTCCTCCAGCACAGACGTGTGTTTTCAAAGGGGCTCCTTGAAAAAGAAAGTTGTTCAAAAAGAGCTCTACGGGTACAAAAAATAAAATTGAGTTAAATGGGAAAACTAAATGATGGTAATCGCTCTTATTGTCGGTTTTGGGCTGCCTTAGTTAAAGTCATTTTGGATAAATAAAAACGCACAGAAATTCTACTCAGTAAAATAAACAATTTCATGGACTTGCTCCTACGTTTTGCTCACACAGCTGGAGAAGAGAAACAAATTGGACTCAACAAATGAGGCTTCTTCGTCACGATACTATGGTATACGACTTTGCATGTAGTCTAGTTAGTTTGAGAGACGACAAATATTTTAAATCTTTAATTAGAGAATATTCTTATTTAAAATATCCCAGTCTTAAAATCAATGCAGAAAATATGAAGCGATGCTTTGATCTCAGCAGTTTATGAACTGAGCTCGTGGAATGTTTTACTAAAATTCCCCTTTTTGCGTTCGTCGCCGTTAAAAATGTGAACTTCACTTCAAGAAAATCTTTAGCGGATGCTGTAAATTAAAAGACGCTTTCCTATTTAAAATTTGTATATCTCATTATTCAAATTCATTCCAAACCCCGGTGGTTTGGAAGAGTTTGACTTCGAAACCGCAATAATCAAAAATCTTATGTTGAAGATACAGTTTCAACAAAACTCAAGATTACAGTATTAAGATTATTCCTCTATATAATTGTGGATTACCAGATGGACTCACCATATTTCCACCGTCTTCGTCGAGTTTATCCGGCTGTACACCATCTGAAAGCCATCCAATCCACTCACTTGAAATCGAAGCATTAAAAAGCCAACTCATTTCGACAAGCTTATAAGCGTGAGTAAGCGAAAAGCTCTTCGAAACAGTGATAAAACGTGCTCATCCGAGATTTGAAAAAAACGCAAAAATGTTCGCCAAAAAGTGCGTTATGTAGCAGGGCTGAGGGAGTTGTGTATAATGTATGCTCGTGATCAGATAGAAATACCTTATCCGAGAACTTTTGAATTGCTATGCAGTGTAAACAGTGCTTTTGTTGTGCTTGAAGACGTGTCATCTCAGAAATCAGGGTTCATTTCAGAAGGTGACGACCGACCTTGCGAGTTCCACATCTTGAGCAGTTCTGCTTTGAGTTCCCTGACTTTTCTGCTAAGTTCTTGCTTTGAAGTCCGACGATGAGCATCTCTGAGTGACGATAAGCCACGATCTGCACCAAATCCGCTACTTTCCAGCAGCTTTCAAAAAAAAATATCAGAAAGAAACAGAAGCGTTAGATTTGAAAACATCGAAGCTCAAAAGAGCCAGGAGAGCTTCTTCGTGGATGTTTTAAAACAATCAGAAACATGATTTCCGTTTGCCTTATTCCAGAAACACGTATAGAAATAAAGTAATCAAAAGAGAAGTCTTGTTCGGGTTATTGGTTTAAAAATGTTGATCCATTGTATTATATGGTACCCAACATATGGTGCTAAAATGTTTGATAAATCATGCAGCATTGGGATGGATAAAATAAACTGCTAAATCAGGTGCTCAAAATGACGTCGAAGTATATTATTTACTTGCCAGTGTTTGAATGGCCCACGAACTTGAAAACAGTCCGCATGCTGCCGAATTGTTTTGAGTACATATAATGAAAGAATCTTTCAGATTTTGAGAAATTTTTTCAATAGTCAATTTCCTGTGACAAACATGATGAGATGTCTTTTTGAATTATTTCGGGATTTTTGAGCCGATGAGGCTGAATGCGGTTGATTGATGAAGACGAAATTGAACGAATCGTGTCTGTGTTGTCAGAAAAGTCTCATATTAAATTAGCTTTAGGCTTGCCGCAAATTAAATGTTGCTTATTATACAGAAGGAAAAACAATTGCCGTATTTAGATTCAGAACATTTTTGGGTGCGCCTAAAAAGTCTATTATTTTCTTTTTAACTAACCTTCGCTTAGCTATATTATGTTTTATAAATAACCGCACCTTTTACTGAGAATCGGTTCTCCAACTGAGATGAAATTATAAAAAAAAAAACCTGCAGTATTTCAGAAATCAGGAATCTCGTTGCATATAAGTTTACTTTCGAAAGGGCATGTGGCCCAACAGCTTCAATCGACGACCAGGAACGGGAATGATGGTTGCTGCAGTTGCCAGCGGGTTCCGATTCCTGCAGTCGGTGCATTCCCTTTTCAATTAGCTGCAAGTGTAGCGATCGGATTTCTCGGTTCCTAGCACTCAGTTGAGCTTCAATATCCCTAGCCTTCAAATAAAATAAACAATGGGTTTCAATCTTTTTGACAGTCCTTTTTTTTAAATATATGTCGGTCAAAACTCACGTGCTCAAGCAACTCCGAAGACAGGGCATCGACACGCTGGTATTGAGGATTATATTTGGTCGACTTCATCGCTTCTTGCCCGAAAATCTGCCACTATAAGGGATTTTTAGAGGAAACAATTCCTTGCTGAAATGNAGGGTTCATTTCAGAAGGTGACGACCGACCTTGCGAGTTCCACATCTTGAGCAGTTCTGCTTTGAGTTCCCTGACTTTTCTGCTAAGTTCTTGCTTTGAAGTCCGACGATGAGCATCTCTGAGTGACGATAAGCCACGATCTGCACCAAATCCGCTACTTTCCAGCAGCTTTCAAAAAAAAATATCAGAAAGAAACAGAAGCGTTAGATTTGAAAACATCGAAGCTCAAAAGAGCCAGGAGAGCTTCTTCGTGGATGTTTTAAAACAATCAGAAACATGATTTCCGTTTGCCTTATTCCAGAAACACGTATAGAAATAAAGTAATCAAAAGAGAAGTCTTGTTCGGGTTATTGGTTTAAAAATGTTGATCCATTGTATTATATGGTACCCAACATATGGTGCTAAAATGTTTGATAAATCATGCAGCATTGGGATGGATAAAATAAACTGCTAAATCAGGTGCTCAAAATGACGTCGAAGTATATTATTTACTTGCCAGTAGTGTTCCCACTCATTGAATGGCTCACGAACTTGAAAACAGTCCGCGTGCTGCCGCATTGTTTTCAGTACATATAATGAAAGAATCTTCCAGATTTTGAGAAATTTCTTCAATATTCAATTTCCCGTGACAAACATGATAAGATGTCTTTTTGAATTATTTCGGGATTTTTGAGCCGATAATGAGGCTGAATGAGGTTGATTGGAGAAGACGAAATTGGACGAATCGTGTCTGTGGTGTCGGAAAAGTCTATTATTAAATGAGCATTAGGCTTGCCGCAAATCATATGTTACTTATTATACAGAAGGAAAAATAATTGCCGTATTTCGATTCAGAAATTTTTTGGGTGCGCTGCAAATAAGGTCTATCATTTTCTTTTTAACTAACCTTCGCTTCGCTATATTATGTTTTATAAATAACCGCACCTTTTACTGAGAATCGGTTCTCCAACTGATATGAAATTATAAAAAAAAACCTGCAGTATTTCAGAAATCAGGAATCTCGTTGCTATTCAAATGAAAGCTTTCCCGTACACCGGGTTGTCGAAGTTAGCTGCTGGTCCTTGCCCTTACTACCAACGACGTCAACGGTCGCCCAAGGCTAAGGACGTCAGCCACGTAAGGGAAAAGTTAATCCTGCAAGTGTAGCGATCGGATTTCTCGGTTCCTAGCACTCAGTTGAGCTTCAATATCCCTAGCCTTCAAATAAAATAAACAATGGGTTTCAATCTTTTTGACAGTCCTTTTTTTTAAATATATGTCGGTCAAAACTCACGTGCTCAAGCAACTCCGAAGACAGGGCATCGACACGCTGGTATTGAGGATTATATTTGGTCGACTTCATCGCTTCTTGCCCGAAAATCTGCCACTATAAGGGATTTTTAGAGGAAACAATTCCTTGCTGAAATGCTATTCTTGAAAAAAATGAATACGTTTCGAAAATAAAAACTCACGATGTCTTTGTTTCCGTGAACATTCGCCAATTCCTCAATTTTTCCGACAAGCACTTGGGCCAGTCTTTCTTGTTTCGCAGCATATCTCTCCAAAGCGATCTAAAGATTGAAACAAAATTAAATTGACATAAAAAGAAAGGGCTTCCCAAAATGTGGAGACTTGAACCTTGAGATTCTCTCGATCGTGACTGAGTTTTTCGTGAAACGCCTCAAGTTCACTGATCTTCATTTTTAGCATCAATCTTCTGTCCTCTAGGCGTTTCTTCTCTTCTTCGGAGTCACTCGCTTCTCCTGCTTTTGCTTCTTCGCGATTTTTTCGAGTACCTATGTTCGACGCGAAAATTATTTTTTAAAATTTATATCATGATGTACAGTGATGACGTAATATATATTTTCTTACCG
The DNA here is from genome assembly GCA_905338405.1 of Notodromas monacha. NCBI lineage: Eukaryota > Metazoa > Arthropoda > Ostracoda > Podocopida > Cyprididae > Notodromas > Notodromas monacha. Next base: position 34,148 of record CAJPEX010002479.1, read on the forward strand.
AGTTCCCTCGTATGCCAACCCACGTGCTCTATCTTCGTTTGCAGCTCTTCGATTTGAGTTTCAATGCGTCTGTAAGTTTTCCAAGTGAACTTCACGTTTTTAAAATGTCACAGTGATGAAATTGCACGGCACTCACTTGCACAATGCGTCGTTCGACTGCATTTGTTCGATTATGTTGATGTTTTCGTCTAAAAGATTACTGTAGCGATCAGCAGGATTTTTTCCTCCGTTCCCCAGAGAGTCTCGGTCCTTTCCTCCTTCGCTGCTCTTCGGTGTGCTGGATTTCATAAAATGATAATAATTTAGCACTTGTCAAATGAAAGTTCGATGCTATATATTTTCATTGATGATGAATAAAATTTTTAAAAACCTCATCGGGATTCGAATGCAATCGGTGACTTCAGGTGCACAGAATGTGACGAGTGGCGGAGGTTGAGCAGGTGCTTCGACCAAAATACCAGCAGCAAGAGCCGGAGGTCGGATTGGTTTCGATTCTTCCACCAACTCCTCTACGTCTACCACTATTGCACAAGATTCCTTTTGCAGCCGAGAATCGTCGATTGGGTTCCTCGCATTGTCAATCGACGATTTAAGATCGGGTTCCGAGTGACTCCTGCTGCTTCCTCCTATTTGCGAAACATACACACGAGCCATAAATCATCGCGTAAATTACATTACTTGCACCTTTTTTTTTTAACATTTTCGTGACGAAATACGAAGTGCCTTTGGAGTCGCACAAAATTAACAAGCCATAAGTTTTCGGGCGTTTCTACCATCGATTTTTCTGAGGGCATCAGAGTTCAACTCGTTAACTAGCTTCATCATATAATACACTATTAAAAATAAAAACAAGAAGGACCTGCGCGTTCAAAACCTGTCCTTTTTAGTTAATATGGCCGTGACCTTAACAAATAAAAACGAAACTGGCAGCAGGCGGACTAGAACATTCGCAAACCGCTCAATAAGAGACCCGCGAAATGAATTCAAACCAAAGAAATTAAATGAAGAAAAGAAATGACATGACCAAAACGGTGAAAGCTAAACCCGTAAAATGAGGCATAATTTCAAATGAAATCGATTTAACTGTGCTTCAATATTAAAAAAAAGCTCAAACCCCTTTGCAGGCGAAACAGTTTAAGCAGACGTTGAAACCGTTTTTATACCACTCGAACAGTATTTTGAACAGTTGGAATTTCTCTCGAGCTGGAAATCGTTTGAAATAAATTAATTTTCAGAGCTTTAAAAATGAGAAAATTTTCTGGCTGAAGCGAAAATGATGGTCTTTCACGAAGAAAGATGACACAGTTCCTGGGTCTGTGTGTATTATAAGTCGTTTGTGACTCTTGATTCCAATATATACAGAGAAGGAATTTAAGGAAACAATCAGATATGTTTGGAATGTCAATGATTGGAGAAAAATTACCGCCATGTCGCTCGATTCCATCCAAAGATAGTGTCGATGATCGATTTTTAGTTGCTTGTACAGCAGCAGCATTCCCAGATTCGTGAATGGAACCTTCTGACCGAGATCGAGTCAATGTTACGTTCCAAAATGTGCTTGGATCCAAAAAATTCTGCGAAAGGCAAAATATAACTTATGCTCATAAAAGGAAAATAAATTCATTTTCGGTGCAATGTGAAAATTTCACGTCATAATGCTGGCGTTTTCAAAAGCCGTGGGCATAAAATTATCGGACGAGAAGCCAAGGAAAAAAGCAAATCGCGCAGAGCGAACTATGGAGGAATTTTGCAGATGAAAACCAAATACAGAATTTGTCAGATAAAAAATACCAATAAAGAAAATCACATGCTTGAATAATATCTACTGCAAAATCAGAAAGATGAGATCTCTTCGCAGCATTTTCCCTCATGAGTCATGACACCTTCTTGTCATCATGATATTTTCCCCCCGTTTTTTTTTTTTTTTAAAGCGAACTCACGGAATTTTCCTTTGGTTTACTGGTGATTATTTCGACAGTTTGTAATCTTTTCCCGGGCTTGTGCAGCAGAGCCATGGCTGAGGCCTCTGGACTGATTCCTTGTCTTTCTTCCCATTCCAGAAGCCGTCTAGCAAATGACCTGCTAATTCCGCCAAACCGTAAACAAGCTCCGGAAGCCGTCCTCACGAGTATTTCCCGCTGGTGATTTTCATCCTCCGGAGTTCGCAGAGCCATTTTTATCTGCTCCAACCTGAGTCAACAAGCTTCAGTCATTGTTTGATACTGTGCTGTACTTGCAACAATTATTTCATTCGAAAGGGGAAAAAAGCATTGTTGAAATCCCTCTTCGACTACAGCCGTATTTCTGACAAGTCCAACCAAAGGTGACAATCTGCTGCTGAATAGTTCATGCGCTTTATTAAAACCCTCTTGCTTTTTTTCATGGATAGGCAGCATTTTTTCGCGAAAATTCTTCCCAATTTTCCATGGACTTTTCAATGTTTAACACAAAAATCAAACAATGGTCGGAAATGTGTGAAGTACGCAAAATATTTATGAGGAAATAAGCAACCCCTAGATATTTCATGCTCATAAATAAAATTCCGTCATAGAACGCGAAGATAAGCCCCCAACAACTTTCCTGGTGTTCTGAAATCTCAGGGACCAAGAATTTCTGACTAAATTTACTTTTTACCCAGAAAAGGTGCAATGGTGTCACACAACCCGTGCACTTGACCTCCAGTCAATGACCTATCCATCGTTAAGTGTTGAAAACTGACCATTTCTAAATTTTTTCAGACTTGAATTTCAAAAAATGAAGAAAAGAAGTGCCTAACTGTTTTGTGCGCCGCGAACAAGACATTTTCCTGATGTAGACGCATTTTTTCACAAAATGCATAAAAATTTAAATATAAGCACTCCTAGTTTTTGGGCTTATAACATTGAAAAAAAGGGGGCCGACATTCGCGTGAATACGGTACAGAATGTATTAATTATACAATGATACAGTACTGTATAAGAATTCCTAGAATCGTGAATACTCGTAGTGAACATATTTTCTTTATAAATACGGAATAATCTAAAAAGATTTCAAAATTTTGTTTTTTACTACAGTATTTATAGCATTGGGATTTTCCGAGTTACCCTAATTTTCCGGACAATTATAATAGGCAGGAGTGACTTGTTGTGGATCTTTGAAAATTTTGAGAAAATCTCAACATCAAATTTTTTCACGGAGATATATAGCATGCGAAAAAGTCCCGAGAGTCATGAAGATTTTGAGTGTGTTCCAGCAGTGAGAAGAAATTAATTAGAGGGAATGTACGTTCGGAGTGGCAGGGACACATTTGAAAAGCGACTTTTTACTGTTCCTCTATTTCCAGAACGAGATCGCGTTAAAATTAGCGCACCTGGCTTCTCGTCGGAGAAACTTCTCCTTCTCTCGTTCCAGCCGCCGCTTTTCTCGCTCGATTTTCTTGAGTTCCTTCTCCAACCACGCCATGTCTTTCTCCTTATTCGAATGCTTCCCGCTGCTCTTTTCCTCTTTCGAGTAAAATTTGCTTTGCAATTCTTGTTTTGGCTGGGATCGGACTGCTGCTGCTGCTGCTGACGTGGATTTCCGATCGGGCTTCGGGCTCGGCGTGATTATTCCGCCGGCAGAAGACAATGATTTGCTAGCATTCATCGCCTTTTTCTTTTCCCATTCCTGGAGTTTCTTGGTGAAGTCTTGCGGGAGCTTTTTTATTTGGTGTTCCGAAGGCCTCTGTGATGTAGTGCCGGAGTTGCGCATTTTTGCCCACTCGTCCAGCTTCTTTGTGAAGTTCACGCTGAGGTTTTTCTGGATGCTTTCGTATGCCTTCATGGTGGAAAAAATAATTTATCAAACATTTTTTTTATACAAAAATCAGAGTTCGCCGCTCGTGAAGGAACTAGTTGTTCTACATGAGCAAATACGTTCCACTCGTATGATCAAGAATAACAAGCGAAAACTAATTTCATACCAATCCTCACCCCACTCGTCTTTCTAACGCCTTTTCGCAATTGAATTTCCCGATTAAAAAAAACATGATTTATTTTTCAGCGATAGAAGCTTAGGGAATTGAAACGTTACAATTAAAAGTGAAGAGAATCTGCCAAAAGTAATCCAAAGACAACAAAAAATCAGTTTAGCCTGAAAAGTAACAGAATGGCGTCAATTGGTCGAAAATGTTTCTTATACGACTCAATATGATGGGAATTCTACACAATGGCGCATATATATCTAATTTTACGCATAAATATGTCGCTCGGCGGTTGAAAAGCTCTTCGGTTTCAGATTATAATAGAAGCATTATAGAGAAATAACCGATTAAAATGCAATTTTCAGAAAATTGCATTGATTCTGCTTCATGCAATACTTGCAAAAATATTGATGCTGCATTAGATAATTGTTTGTATAATTAAATTGAGGTTTATCTTTTTGCTTTCCTACAGCGAAATAAGCTGTTTTTTTATCACTTCAAATCAGTACCCGTATATATTTTTTTTAAATAACTGGCATTCATATTTTGAGAAAGCTTGGTTTTTGACGAAAAAAGGGTACTGGATCTTCAATTCTGAGTATAAGTAATGTAAAATTTTAATATTCCATTTATGCTCAACCTCCAGTCGACGCGGTCGAAAACAGCATCGTAAATACAGTGTATGAAAATCCACTTGGCAAACCGCACATTTCGATTCGATCTCAAACATTTCCGTGCGGATTATTGTACGATCTGAACAGCCTGAATATCCGCTATGCTTGAACTCGCTTTCGCATGCAGTGGTGCGATGTCAAAGAATTAATTATCATTTTTTCTTTTTAGAATGATCAGTGCCAAACCTGATAAGTAGCAGCCGATGGTATCGTGCTAGACTCGGAAACCCTGCTTCTGTGAGAATCCCCGAATATTCGCTGGGGATTGAACGGATTTTTCGG
>CAJPEX010002480.1:0-39042 GCA_905338405.1 Notodromas monacha
AAAATTACCGAATACTCTCTAACATTAAATCTCTTGAGTAAAATTTAATTTCCAACATTCAGGAGAGGACAATGTTGAAATTTATTTTTTTCGACGCAGCACCCGTAGATCCTCACAGAGGATGAATAAAGAGAACAGTTCCTTTTTTCTCTTTTTCTGCATATAACGATCATTGTTAAAAGTGGTGAGACTCCGATTTTTGGAGAACTCCTGGGAAAAAAGTGACTGGAAGAGTGTGGAATCGAGCCGGAAAGCCCCCAGAGAGCAATAGGATTAATTGCGGATTGAGGCTCCACTATATATAAGAGGGTTGGTTCATAAGTTCTGAAACTTCTTGAGAGATCCAACGGAGTTTCAACAATTGAATTTTTTTTCTTACATTTCCCCATCATTCGGCAACACTTCAGTGCTGTTTAACATGCTCTCTACAATGCATTTTTTTCATGCAATAACTTTAACAATCAAAACAGTGTCAGAAATGGATTTCTGCTAATTGATATGGCACCTCATCGTGACTTCTGGCTGTTCCCGACGGCAAATAATGATCTGAATGGGAGTGATTTTGAAATTGACAGCAAGGGACAGCCTCATTCCGGCCATCAAAGGACAGCTCAATCAACCAACAGAATAACTCAATTTTTGGCACTGTTTTGATTGTTGAATTCATCGCAAGAAAAATTCATTGAATTTGGTAGAGATTATGTTGAACACCACTGAAGTGTTGCCAAATGGTAATTCACCGCCTGCTGACTTGAACAGTTGAACGTGGCTTTGAAATGGGATTTACAACCCCAAAAGTTTCACCAATTGCCTGACAGGCATTCGTAGCAGTTACATCAAAATCAGCCACTGCTCTAAATAAATATGTTCGGAAGCTATGGGTAACCTTGACAGGTTGACATACCTTTGCGACTCAACAAACTGTCGAAGTTGAAGCCCTGCGCTTACAGATAAGGCTATACGCAAGGAAAAAATTAATTAAATTTTTTAAAAATCCGTGTGATCTACTTTAAAAAGTCTCCACATTTATGACCCATCCCTCGTATATCTACAGAGACCACAGGGATCGTTCGCCTTTTCTTGCAAGAGTGTATGTACAGTACATGTATCAGACAAGACGCGGGGTAAAAAGAATAAAATAAAAAATAAGTGGGGGTTGTGCAAACATGTGACGCATGTGAAGCATTGCTGACCTCCTGTTGCTCCATGAGCACACGGGGAAGCCGACGGAAGCGTTCATGGTGACGAGTCTGGATCCGTCGATCCGTTCTTGGACGTCGAGTGGCAGCAGATACTCGTCGTATACCGTCCACGGCTCCCAAGAGAACGACTCTCCGCTCGACAGCGACACGTTCACGCCGGATCGCTGTTTGCACTTGGCCACCATTCGCTCCACGTCAGTGTGGTAGAACTCGTCCTCTCTGCAGCATTTTCGATAGTACACCTGTTTTTTTTTAAATTAAAGTTGAGCTTTAATATCGTACTTATACTAGAGTACACACCAGTACCCGCACCTTTTTTTTTTTCTTCTGCGAAATCATAATGCAGAAAAGTGGGGTTACATTTCCTGAGGCTTGGGACATTCGTGGCGCGAGTCGTAAGGAATTACTTTCGGGGGGGGGGGGGCGGATAATTAACAGCAGGGAATTATTTTGGGCTCGAATTCAGTTGAAATTCTATATCTTATCATATTCATACATGGCACTATTCTGTTCAACATTATATTTCTGCCGAAATTTTTTTTTTTAAGACCATGTCCAAATCCCCTCAGAAAAAAATATCCACCAAGAGCCTCCCTAACTCACAGGGGTTACCATTCAAATCTCTTGAAATCAAAATTTCCTGGAGGCCTTTCAGCTATTATTTTATTGACACAACGGAATGAGGGAAGCAATAAAAAGGTAACTTGATGTGTTTTGAAAGGAAGTGAAGAACTAATTGGGAAATAAGCCCTCGCCTCCGAGCATCTTGTCAACTCAGTTAAAAAGCGATTCAACACCTATCAGAGCCCTAGAATATCAGGAAGTACAATTTCCTTTAATTCATTCGTTCTTCCCAACACACATGATATAGCGGGTACTAGGGGTAGCCACCTGGTTATTTTGAGTGAATTATTTATACATAATGTTCAGTAATTTTCAGTATATGCTGAAAATTAAGGCTTCAAGTCTGACTCCAGCTCCTCTCTGATTGACACAGATTAGTACAGGAACGATCCAAGAATACTAGGTTAAAATTTCTTGATGACATCAAAAGGTGCTTGTCACAACCAATTCCTAGCATTGTCGGCTTTCGCATGCGATGTTTACTTGATATTACTCTGGATATTGCGTTTATTTTCTGCAAAAAAAAAACCACAGAATAACAACGGCTTTCCCTCTCTTGTTTACGAAACACTTCCAATATTAAAGAACAGCTGGCTTCAGTACTCACGACGATTGGAAGCCACTCCAAGGTTTTAACACGAAATCGGAAGATTCAGCAGAAGTTTTCGCGCGTAAAATTGCTTCACAAGCATTTAATTTCAATTATTTCCGTATCAAGACGGAGGTTCAGCGAGCATACATCGATGGTCATATTTTCCACACGTACCTCAATTTGACCGTCGAACAAAATGGATGAAGTTGTCGTGGATGCGGGAATCTCCTCCGTTGACGTCGGCATCGTCATCGTCGTCGTCGTCGTCGTCACAGTGGCCAGACACGACGCTGACATTACGAGGAACAAGGCACTGACGACAGTCGCCTCGTTCCTCCTCAGTTTTCCGCATTGTTTCTTGCTGGGAACCGACTTCATGGCGTCAGAAGAAGAAGCAGAAGAACAAGAAGGGGTAGTTGAAGAGGCCCAGGGAAGCAGCAAATCGCTCCAATGCGCAGCTTATTACTTGCGTCAAGACCGACCAAGGAGAAAAAAAAAAGCCGAGGACCTTTTATGGTTGACCGAAACCTGCTGTGCATGCAGGAGACCCGAAGTTGGGGATTCTTCCAGGACCGAGTTATTCCAGTTCATGCTTCGAAACACGGTCATGATTTCGGTTTAATCGAAATTCCCCGGCTTCTGCGACCTGCTGGGAATTTGGCGGCGAGACGCGCGAACTTTCTCGCCGAGTGAAGCATAGTATTTCAGCGTTCATTTCCTTATACACGCACCAGCTCCTGCAAAATTTCATGAAATTCGGAAAATTTTTATTGCGTAGGTCGCAGCACAGAGAGTGCAAACGGAAGCCCTCGATGAGGCATCTGCGTCAACTTTTGGTGGAAATGAACCTTGTTCCGAATACGAAATCCCGAAAATTATCAATCCCGTATTTTCCAAGGAAAATTATTTAAAATATAATTCGCGTATTTTTTCAAGAAATATTTCAGCGTTATTTTATCGAGCTCATGTCACTGCAAGCCCCGTCAGATTATAAGCATATCCTTGATTTCAGTTTGTAATTTTAATAATGGAAAAAGAATCTGCATAGGCCGCAAAAAATTCGAATTTGCGACGAAAACAGTTCTGCATTGGTGAGATATACGAACAATAGGCGAATCGGATTCGGTTTAGAACTTTTAAACACTGGGTTCTCGCACTTGGAATAGCTTCATGATGAATTACCGGCTGGACCACTGATTTTTTCTATTGTATCGTATTTTAAATGTCAATACAATTTTGATTCAATGTCTCACATCCATTCAACACGGAGAAAACCTTCAAAAATTCTTTCGAGACTAGGTCGCATTATTCCAGCCGAACTTCTGGAATAGGACAGAAGTAAAAAAAAAACATTCATTTTGACAAGTATGTCAAAATGAACTTTGTTTTGGCCTAGTATAACAATGTAGTCTGATTTCCGCGCAAAATTCAAGAATAGGTGTACGAAAGGTTGTAATACTTGTAAAAAGCTTATTTTTGTATTCCAAATTTCAAAGGCGTTTCCCCGTGATCAAAAGCCTATTCTCAACTTTTTACTTTTTGGTTTGTTCAAGAATTGGAGCATTCTAAGATATATACAGTACATCGCCCCTTATCCGTTTTTTAATGTGCCGGCGGTATCGATGCATCTCAACCTTTTTCGCTGTATGATAACCCTAGGAGGAATTTGTGAAGAGGACTCGAGGTTTTTTCGACCTTTTGGTTGCACAGACTTGAAAGAAAAGTTGAGATTCGAAGAATGAATTTATGCATTGCAATTAAAGATGTGCTGTATATATTGCGCGAATCAGTTTTTCGTCATCACCCCATCATCCAGGGACGGAAGATCGAAGGATGAGTAAGATTTTCACAAACTTCGAGGATAGGGAATATTTTATAAGTAGGTAACCTTTTCGGAGTAATTTGAAAGCCTGTACTCTTTCATTTTTCGATTATTAACGCTGTTTGAAAAGCATGTGCAAATTTGAATACAGTACTTTAATCATCAGGCACCCTTGTTGGAAACGAGCATTTGTCGAATAATTCAGGGTAGTTCATCGTTCTGGTGCAGCGAATTCTCGCCATCCGGTGGTACAGTATACTAAAACTTAATCTATACAAATGTGCTCGTCTTCTCGGAGTCCATAAATTACGTGCCTACAACAAGAAAGGCATCGTCGAAATGCCGTTTTAGTTCGCATCAAGGGCGAGGGCTTCTGAAATATGCAAACACATACATGGCATCAAGATCGAGCACCTGCTCAAAGGCTATCTTTAGAAATTGCGGGCTAACCTCGAAAGGCGAAGAGGTTTTATGCACTCATGGGTGATCTACAAAAAGATACTGCGCTGGAATGGAGTTCCCCTTTTTTTTTTCTTCGTGTGACATTCATGGGAAAAATTCTCCTCGTGAATCAGATTACAGTACTATGCAGTCCGACACATTTTTCGTAACGGAAAACGGGAATTGAATTTGTGATGATACACTTGATATCTGCAGGTGTTCCATCGCAAATCGTCTTCAGAAGTAAAATGCAGGAACGAGGAGATGTACTACAGTGAGATTCAACTGGAACTTGAAAGGACGGAAAGTTCATTTCAAAATGTATCACGAACACGAACAGCGAGGAAAAGGTCAAGTCTTCGCGTTGCTGACATCAATCTTCTTCAGAAACACAATTTCTCCTTTTATTTTTTTTTTTGTTGCTCTCAGACCATGCTACGCAGATTTTCTGAAGAACTTTTTCAATCGAGGACACCGCGTCTTGGCCATTAAATCCGAGTACAGTATTTGCAATTTTCGGGAAAGAAAAAAAGGCAGTTTTTTTCCGAAAGTTTCCACCAAGAGCTTCCATTCAACAACGACAACGGTCTCAAAGAATGTAATCTACAATCAGTAATCACATTAACCGAACAAAGAGTCCACGATCGACATCGGTGAAGAAAGCGTCATTACGTCGCAAATAAAGGTCACGAGTTTCCGTTTCTCGAAGGCATGAAGGTCAATGCCAGGAAGAATGACGTCTGTTTCCCTCCTCTTCCAAATAAGCTGGCATGAACAAGTGAAGCTCTTTCTTTACTATACTGTACGTATGTTTCTAACCGACCATTTCTCCTGTTATCGAAATCCCACAGGATCCCCCAATTTCTCCAGAACAGCGGACACTAGCGTTGCCGAAGTCTGAAATTACATTAGGGCCATATGGGGAACAGGGCGGAGTAGACACATCGGGAAGAAATCTGCTCAGAAACTTCCATGCCTTTTCGAACGAGTTCTCGAAAATTTAATTTTAAATGAATGACTGTGTCTCTCTAAAATAAAAGTCCAGTCATTATGCTAGGGCAATTCTTTCGATGTGCGAGAGGGGTCCAATAATAAGTCATGATCGAATGTAAGGACAGTACAGTATTTCTTCTGACGCCCTAACCCTAATGTAATGTATACTGTATTTTATTGACTTTTCCTGGGATGACAGATTTTTTTGTTATATACTTCTTCAATCATGCGCATGTTCTTTTCCCTCTGAATTACACTTTTATTAGCATTTTTCAATGCTCACAACATTTAGCACGATGAGGTTTAAAATTGAAAATTATCAATTTCACCGCCATTATGATTTGCAAATGAGGCCTGCACAGAATACATTCCAAGCATGTTTTTGAGGGGAAACAACTCGGCGCAAAATTTTCAACATGTACGACGCATGCACGAGGAGTGAGATTAAAGGTAATATTTCTCCTTTGAAGAAAGCTTCATCCTGTCTCGGGTCATGCGGGTTTGAATTATACAGAGTTTCGGAAAAGCCAACAGATTACCCAGCAAAACAAAGTAATTATTCGTTCCTCTCTCTCATGAACGATAATTGTTGGATGATTTCACTTGGATTTTGTTTTCGATCTACCAACAGGGAAAGGACGAATTTTGAAATTGTTTTACTTGGCCTGTAAAAAGAAAAATTGAAGAAAAGATACAAAGGGTGGTTCGAATTTGTTTTCCGTACTTTCGAATGAATATAATGTACGGGTCCCAAGTTCCAGAGTTGAAACCCTCCAGAAAACATTTGGCTCAAAATAAAAGCTCAACAAAAGTGCTCATTTTCAGAAGAATATTTTGGGAAAAGCTCTTCCTGGTCGATTTAAAATGCATTGCATCATCATCCCGCATAACTTTGAAAAATGCCGAAGTATGAGAATCTTTCATCGGAAATTGATTTTTGAATACAAGTCATAAGAATGTTTTCCGATCCCTCGGATTTAAAAATGGGATTTTATCAATGCGAAAATTTAAAAAATATGGCAGTGTTGCTGGTAAATCTCATTCCTAAAGATGATGAGGTCAAGTTGTTTTTCTTTCTCACAACCAGGGTGGTCGAAAATTTGAAAAATGTCGAGGAAATGTGTACTGTATACATTTGTATCTATTGCATTCGGTAAAATACAAGCCCGGGTCCATCATACGGATTCAACACCAGGAAAGCACTCAACAAGAAAAACTTAGGAACTAACACTTATACTAATAAGTCCGCCTAATATAACTGTGGTCCACTAAAAAGGAAAATACTGTCCAATTTCCATATTCATTGAACCAACATTTATTTTTTCAAGATGAAGAGAAACCTATGCCTTTACAAAACCCGAATTATTCTTGTAGTCCTCTGGCTTCAGAGAATTTTACAGTGGGTAAAAATGGAGCGAAAAATTTTAATTACCATGTGAAAATCGGGAATCAGCATAGGAGCCAGCCTGACGGGGAGGAACACAAGTTTAAGGCAAAATGGTTTCTTATTTCTTTAAAAAGACCAGTACCTTTTGATTTCCGGATTATTCGATATTTTTCTCAAGAAGTTACGAAATTTTCGCGAGAACCACTTATACAGAGCACCTCCTACTGCATGGGGAATTCATGAACCCATTCGCACTCAGAACACGCTCATTTCTGCGGCAGGACGGGAGTTTTGCTGCCAGCTAGGTATTTCCGGATGAACATCCCGAGCATATTTCGTCAGGGTCATTCCAGGGGGGAAATCGTACCAGAAAATCTGCTTGCCGCCGACGTCGATGTCGTTATTCGTCATTGATGCCAGCGACACGAACGATGGGATGCATTTTTTGCGATGAAGCGGGCGCATAAGCGTTCCGCGGTTTATTCTACTTATAACGTCGCTTAATAATTCGAGCTGCGTCCCATTTCTATTAGAATAGCTTTCATTAGTGCAAGAAGAAGATTTTTTTTCTTTTGGCAAGATGTACATGCATTTATTTTACGGACTCGACACGTTTCGGTTGAATCAAGGTTGACATTTGAATCACCGGAAACCTACGCAGGTAATTACAGTACTTGAAACAAAGTCCGGAATTATAAGTTTTCAAAAAAATATTTCCACAACAATTTTGTTCTACTGTGCAATGCTCGTCTGACTTTTCAATTCCTTCCAGTTTACTATGATTTATACTTTTCCACTAGCATCAACAAACTGCTTTACTATCCTTGGAAACAAAAGCATTCCCGTAACAACTTCGGGGCAATCGCAGTCATCCTGGCTCGAACTTCACAAATGCACAAATATTCGTTACGGGTTAGCAAATGTTACTTCGTGCCGTGGAAAAGGTATCATATGTTTTGGCTAGTCAAACTTTCAAATCTCTGAAATCTTGTACATTTTCAAGTCATTTTTTTTCTCAAGAATTGAACTTGAATCTACTGTACTACTATTCTGCTCTTAAATCTGCTAACCATAGCTTACACATCATTTTTCCCTATCTGTTCAACACTCTCGCTGCTAAACAATTAAGGTTAAGCATTCCCACTCGAACATTTTTACATTGACATAGCATATAGTGACGCCTGAAGCTAACAAGGATCACCTCGACAGAAAGCAGCTGTGGGATCTGACAGCTTAACAGAAACCTGCAGGTGCTGGCGGCTTTTGGGAAAACTAATCTCAACTATGTAAGATACAATTACAGTACTAGCTGATCGCTATAGTAGAAAATGTAGAGAACTTATCAGAGGTTGAAACTACGAGCAGAATTCATTTCTGGAAAGCTACCGAACCCAGGTTTTGCAAGAAAATGGGTAAAATCAAAAACGATTTTCGAGATTGAGTGTAACGTTTGGAGACGATGAGAGACGACAGCTAATTGAATCACCCTTATAAAGGACTATTTCTATGCGCTTTTGTTGTCAAGCAGAAAACATGATTCGAGCGATAAAACCCTGGACAATAATGAGAATTTTACTGCCTCAACAATCTCTATAATGAACGCTCTTGATTTTGATGAGGCGATTGCTCTCTATATACTGACACTTAGATTTACAGTTATTTGTATACAAATCCAGGGTAAAAATTAAAATTGGAATTCAAGCTGACGCTTTCTGATGATTGAATCCAAGTTGAATATTGATGTGACAAAAACGAGGGACTGAAAACGACCGACATCTGAAAACTTGAGAAAATGTTTAGTTTTATTTAGGGTTGGACTCTTTCCCTTCGAAGAGACGTTTTCTGGTAACTTATCGTCGTAGCAAAAAATCCTTTTTTTATGGTTATTATACGCACACAAAAATTTTATGGAATATTTTGAAATTTCACACATGTTTGACTTGATCGTATTCGACTGTAGCGCTGTTTCAATTCCAAAAATATTGCTTCGAAAGACTGCTTCTTTCAGTTAAATATATGTTTGACTGCTGACTGCTGAGACCCAACACAATAATGTCTGTCTGACAACAAGGACAAAAACTTTTCAAAACTTGAATGAGTTTGAGCTCAATATAAAAACACTAATTCCCACTTTTAAAACCCCTCCTCCTTCATTCGACTACTGTACTTGCAAAATTTTACATTTCGCACGTGCTCATATACGGTCCAATCAATTACTAGTGATAACAATTTAATTTTGACTAAATTTGTCTTTTCTTTAGTGCATCTCATGAGTCATCCTTGGAGACATGGAGAATCTTTCAAGATGACTGGAGCTTCATAAATTAGTATACTGTATTAGATGGATCGATCAATTTTTTCTCGCATCCGACAGGAATTTTGAGTCCTAAATACATTACTGGAGTATGAAAATAGTTCCATAGAAATCGCTTTCATGTTCCACCGCCAGAAACAGATGAACTTTTTTTTTATTCCCATAGATATTGCGATCGCAATATTTTCAAACCCAAATAAGAATCTTCATGTTTGATATGAACGACGAAAAATGTATGCTCGAACGAGAATTTGAATAATTGTGACAGGAAATTCGGACAAAAGCCGCTTTCTTTTCAAGTCAGGCTTATTTCACGTTAGTTCGAAAGCCTGTCAAACAGGTACAAGCATTTCCTATAAACTGTTTTCCGTCAAATCCATCACGCTTCCACCGTCGCTCAATTAACGCTTCTAAATGTTGCATGCTCAAGTCGAAGGCAAACACGTCGTGGTAACAGTTGCAGATGGTAACTTGAGCTTTAGCAATATAGTAGGTCACGTGGAACCCAATCATCACGCACACAATGACACAAAGCTTCAAAGAGGACGAATGCAACATGTGAGACTCGAAGGAAAAAACCTCCCCCACGACCCCAGAAAAAAAAGCGTAGAATTCGGGTCTGGTTCGCTTGTCGTGGTGAAGAACACGGATATGCAACACCAAAATGTCTTGAACTTAAAAAAAAAAACGCTGCCCAAAGAAATCAAGATGGCGACGTGGAAAATTTTCTAATATAATTGAAGCAAGATCTGATAAATTGTGCGGAGTGTCGACTGCCATGACTGTTGATTTTTGCGACCGCTTTTAAAGTACTTGAAACGACGCACGCAAAAAGGCAAGTGTCAGAATATATGCCTAAAATATTGCTTAATTTTTTCTGCTGTATGTATTTCCGTCTACCGTACTTCATATGATTGAAATCGTGGAATCGATTCAAGAATTGCTTGCGTTCACAGAGCTTGCTATAATGTTTGGCCTTCGCTTGTCATATTTTCAATGCGATGCATTTGAATTCATCAAGGTAACAAAGCATTTTTCGCCGCTTTTCATTTTGAACATAAAAATTGCATGTGCACTCAATTTTGTGAAAATATGACCTGGTCAGAACTTGAAATACATAGGGGATTTTGAACAATTTTTCCGCACGTCAACAATAGAAGTTCTGTTCAATCGAAAAATGATCACTCGTCAAGATGGGTAAAATCTTCCGTAAGTCAGGGGGTGACTAAATTTAATTTCATAATCACAAACGAATAATTTTGTAAATTTTTACTTTTGAAATATATTTTGATCTTGGAAATTGAATTCTTGACAAATTTGACGGAATTTTTAAAATAACAATGTTCAAGCCTATATTGGCAGTCTTTCAATGAATCGCGGTATACGCCTCACCCAAAAAGATGTGGGTTGGGTCATAATTTCCTTTCACAATACTCAAAGGTCTGTCATTCGAGCATAAATTATTCGTGCTCGAACCATGCCATATTGAATAGCTTTTGTTTCTGAAAGTCGATTCCTCATGAGGGACGCGATAAAATACTTTTCAATCAGTCTAATTTATATGAAGCTTGTCTTCTCTTCAAAACTTATCACGTTTGAAGATAAAATGAAGAAAGCAATGGCAAATGCAGGATAAAATATTACGGTGCAGAGAGTTCTACCATACTGTTATTTCTTCCCATCAAAAGGATTCATTCATTCTTTTCACCAACCGAAACTATGACTTGCAGTTGCACCCAGAAAACGGGGGTATTTTTTCTCTCATATTAATAAACCACACACACGCAAACACCTTGGTCTATTGTTTTGATATTTTTCAGAAAAAGGTACTCGTGATTTAAAAAAATGTATTAAAAAACTCTTGTCATGCATCTTAGTATCCACATATTTGATTCAATTATTGCTTGCCGAAAAATGCACGGAGGTTGTGGGAGTGTTTAATTGCTCGAGACTTCACAGTTGATAATTAAGGAAACACTTGAAAGAAGAGCCTTGATTTCTGCAGTGCGTAATTTCAAAGTAAAGAGTGTTCTGAAAGGCTTTTCACTACAGCTGATGCAGGAAAACGAAGCAGTCGTTTACTACTCTTCTCTTCCAGTTCTAGCACGGTTGAGTTTGGAAGAAAGTTCGCCTTCCGTGTCGACAGGCAGAACTGCTAGCTTGCGGAGTCGACTTCCACTCCGTCGACACACGTAATATAGACAGTGAGCACCAAGTGAAGTGTGACCCGCATGGGTCGTGCAGTGGACTGACCCTGTTGCCGTTGCGTAGCAGCAGTCGACAACTACAAGCTATAGGCAAGCGACGGAAAATGCGCGCCTGAAAACGGGCTAATCTGAAAGTCGACATTGCTCTCATTTTTTCTGTCACGAAAAATTAATTTGATTCTTTTTCAACAATCAGATTTTCCTTCATCGTCCATTTATGAAACTGCTGAGTCATCAGGAATTCACTGAATTATTCCCACTTTGAAGTTCAAGGACATGAGGCAAAGTTTCAAAAGCTCACGCGGGTGATTCATCTCTAATTTTTCCATGATGTTGGCTCTTTCATCCTGGGTGTTTTTTTTTCTTCATGGGAAGAGTTGAGGAATGAAATTTGTTAGGATTGATTGCTTATGATGTGCATCGTCTGAATGTCTGAATGTCGCTAAATTATTTTCAAGTTCAATTTGGACGAATAAGGTTAGAAATCTGTATCGCTCGCTCCTCTAATTTTTTGTTACCTTGTCTCTTTCATCCTGGATGTTGTTTTTTTTACGAGAAGTAATCGAAGAACACAATTTTTCAGTATGAAATTTTTTCGATGGAGATTATATCAAGATCTCGTTAAAATACAGTATTTATATTTTCAAGTTCAATTAAGGACACGAAATGAGGTACAAAAACTCATCGTCGCTCACTCCCCTAAATTTTCTTGGTATCTCTTTCTTTCATCCTGGATGTTGTTTCTTTTCATGATGAATAATCGAAGATTTCTTTTGGGATTAATTGTGTTTGATGTGAATTATATCAAGATTTCGCTGCATTATTTTCACTTCCAAGTTCAATCAAGGAAATTAAATGAGGCTCAAAAACTCATTAGTGCTCACTCCTCTAATTTTTCTCATTGCCTCTTTCATCCAGGCTCCTGTTTCAATTTGAAATCAATGAATTACCCAAAATCGTCAGGATTAAATATGTAACATGTGCATTATCAAGATTTTGCTTAATTATTTCCACAAAGTTCGAGGAGATAACGTGGAGTTGAAAAGCCCAATCGTTTCCTCCTTCACAATTTTTTTTATCTCCTCTTCTTTCATCTTGGGTGTTTTCCCTCAATGCGAATTCATTCAAAAACAAAAATCGTCAGGTTTAAATTCGTATTTCTTGCTAAACGAATGAGCACAAACATACAGAAGTGACAACCAGGATCTATGAACTGAAGTGTTTAGAATTCAAAAATAATAGATGTTTGAAGCTGGACGTGGACTCGAATGGAGCATCAGTAATTTCACTCCCCAACTTCAAAAGAGAAAGAAAATTACTGCGAAAGACCAAATAATTGAGTTCCTCAAGGTTATACAGTATGTAATGCTTCACCTTGTTATTTCCCTCTTATAAAAGATGCAATCACGTAGACAAGCTAAAAATAATTTGAGTGCAGAAAGTTTTAAGGGGCCCACGGAAGTCAGCAGCAGCTGAGGCCAACTTGCACCCATATTGCAGCTTTTGACAAGGTTGTTTGCCCTTCTTTTATACTTCTTTCGCCTGTTGCCACGAACTCAGCAGCTCTGAAAGTTATTTCTCGCTTTCTTGTCAGAATATTCCGCCTTTATTCCTCTCTTATGTGGATGACAAACTCAGCCTTATGTACCTTTTCTCGACCTCTGTGCTCCACATCATTAAATTGTAGAATTACTGAAAATATTTTCGTGGTTTCATGGATAACAATTGATCATTGAAACTACCCGTGAAGAATTATTACCATCATTGTACTGCTTTATTAAAAATCGTCATATTCCGAGGTACAGTATAATCGATGAAAAGCATATCACATGCTGCGTTGCTTCGATGCTTTCTTTAGCAGAAACAAATATGGTCAGATAAAAAATACATTTATTCACGTACGCGGAGAAAAAAGGACAAAAATAATGTGTTCGTCGCTTCTTGACCAATGCACAGGAACGAAAAAAATTCATACTCAAAAAGTCTCACGCAATTTTTCTTCTCTACACTTTCTCGTCGTATAAATCAATCAAATTTACAAACAATACAAGAGTTATGTACCCACCCAGTCCATGATAATTCCCGACTAAAGTTTCTCATCGTCTTCGCGGGATTCGTCGCGATTTTGTGGAACGAAACTACGACCCTCAAGAAGTGTTCTGCTTTCGACGACAACAACGGCGAATAAAATAAGGGATATGACGATGTTCAACACGTGGATCACAATGTCATTTCCGCTGACGTGAACAGCAGCAACTATGTTGAAGATGACCAGAGCCAGCGTCAAAAGCACCATGAAAGTCAAGACTGCGATCATATAGCCTTTCTTGACCTTCCTAAAATGCACAAGCAATTACAAGATATATTTTTAAAGAAGACATTTTTCTATGAGGTGATCATAAAAGTTGATTCGAAAAACGCTTCGTTCATTTATAATTTCGAGGCCACTTTTCAGCAAAAAATACAATAAAATCCTAGCCTTGGAAATATTTTTAGGCACTGCTTATCAGGTTACATCCTTGATCCCAAAATGGCGAAGTCAACAAAAATACTTTTCGAATCCAATTTTACCCCTTCTACTTTACTTGAATTCTCGTTTGAGGGATTTTCGGCATTTCAGGTACTCGAAGTTTGAGATAACCGTTCTATACACCAAAAAAAGTTTTCATTTGAATTCAAAGGCCATTTTGCATCGGAAAACTCATACATCGGATGCATACACGATAATCAAAAAATAAATAGTCACTTAGTAAGTCTGATGCGATTGTGCTTGATTTGCACAAATGAGCAATACTGTACTCGTTTGGACCACCATCGTATTGTCAGTTAATCGACAAGGGTTTCGGAATACTGTACTGTACCTGTAGCAACGGAACATAATGCATGTAAGAACAAATAGTAGTTATTTTATCTCTCCTAGATGTCGCCGGTGCATGACAATTGCTTTTGATTGAAGAAAAGCGAACCAGTAATCCACTAAATAGTGCACTTTATATTCAAATGATGATGTAACTGCACTTAATTTCGTTTTGAGGACAAAAGCTTGAAATTAACGGTATTCTGATCAGTAAATCACACGTTGAAATTCAGAAAGGCTCAATAGTACTGAACTTGAAAACAAATTTTAAACTTTTAAAACGCCTGGCATATGATAAGAATAAGTTTTATGCGTACCGTTTGGAGCGAATGACCCAGACATAAGCTGCCGACAGGGCGATGATCGATAAGATGCCAATTGCGCTCAGTGCGATATCGACCTTCCAAATCACGGGGTTGTGTCCTATACAGTATATAATTCACAGTAGATAAATAAATTGTATGGCTAAATACTCCCCTTTCGAACGCAATACATCATGCAGTTTTCAGTAAAAAGAAAACGAGACTGACTTTTAAACCCTTCCGCGGGAGGTTCTCCGAGTTTGTTGGGCCCTGGGTACGGCATTTTGTTCACTGCGTACACCAGTTGCGCGATAGCGATTATCACCGCTGCCAGGGCTGGCCCAACTAAAGTGATCTTGATGTTCGTATTGTGACATTCTCCCGAAACCTCGCACAATCCAGCACCCATTATGAAATCAACACCACAAATCGAACCTTGTGTACCGAGTACGCGTGGAAAAATACTGAGACACGGGTTCAAGCACCAACATGCATTTCCATCTCCCCTTCACAGCACAAGTACAGAACAAAGGGACACACACACTTGCTTCAGTTCAAGGTTGTGGGCGAAGAACGACTGAACGGCGCACGCAGAAGCAGCAAATTTTATCGAAGAAGTCCAGATGAAACACGATTTTCCCTCCCAAGTTTTCAAAATCATTTTATCGAAGTGCGATGCATAAGCGTCTTTCGGAGAACCTGCTTTTAAAACGAGATCGAGTTGCTTCTTTTTACAGTCACAACGGTACTTGTGGCTGTTCTTGAAAAATAAATAGTGATTACAGCAACTATAACTTGAATCATGTTAGCTTCAGGTTTTTGCCCAAAAAAAAGTTTTAAAAAAGATATGAGTTGCAATGTTGCAGCAATCAGGGCGTCATAGTGCAATTAGAATTGAACTTTACATAGCTTCGTCGAATGCACCACTAGAAAATGGAGATAAAATGTCACATTTTTTTTTCTCAACGATTTGAAAATGGTCGACGCTTCTGATAACATGCCTGTCTTGGCATCTCTGCATGGCCACGACGATGCCCTCATTTTTCCGCTTTTCCAAAAAAAAAAAACAAGGGTAAAGTTGAATCTGAAGGAACTCATAAAAAGCGAGTTGAAACATTTTTGAGTCGGGGAATTCCGCTTCATTTGGGTAGGATAACAAATAGAAAATATTTTCTCATCAAAATATAGGAAATATACAGGGTCTTATTTTTTAAATCCCGAACGCTGGAAAACCGGTGCAGAATCGTTTTCTTATCTCGTGTTTCGTTCATGGGTAACATAGAAAATTCTTTAGCAAGCAGTGAAATTTGGCAAATAATATTCCGTGGAGTGCTGATCAAAATAGAAGAAAATAATAAAAAAGGTAAAGGAAGATGATGACGTTGAGGGGTAAGGAGCACATCGCACTCTGATCTGGATCATCCTGGCAAGAAACTTTGCTCTTCTGCACAGGAAAGGAAACTTTTACTTTTCGTTCGACAGATGTCCTCGAAGTTAGATTACACTTTTTTCGTTCGTTCATTTTTTCTTTTCGAAACGTTCTTGATACCTATGCATATAGGGATTGATTATTGATTCCGTCGTTACATCCTGTAAGCTTTACGTTACATATTTAGCTGAAATACCCTCCAGAGTTTTTTTTTTTTTTTTCATCGTATCGTTATTCGTCATTTAGAATTCTTTTGAAGCTATACATACTATAGCAGATCCATCACAGCTTCATTCCAATATGTGATGTCGGCAGATAAAAGAATTGCAAGCAAGAAATTCTTGAATTATTTTGTACATCCCTTCCGTTGGCTCTTAGGATGTCTTGACGATTGATTTTATTTTAGCTCAGAGTTTCCTTTGTTCGGATTCCTCGTAGTATTTTCAGCAAGAGGACATTCGGTCATCTACGCTACTTTTGATCCTTTTCTGCGTAGGTTAGGAAAAAATAGCGTGTATAAGTTGTGATTCTTCAACTCTGCCTTCAGGTTCCCGGACTTTTCAAAAGTTACTTTATTTTCGAGACCATATTTCACGCACATCAAAAGATCGAATCCTCAGTCAAATTCCAGTCTCTGTAGAGGTAATTCTCTTGAAAAAAAGGAATAAGAAAATTCTACTCATCATGAATTGCATTGTTGAATTTCTAGCCTGAATTCGATTCCAAACTTCTAAAGCAAACACGGAATAGGAGGAAGCCGTCTCACCCAACGTTTGTTTGTTATCAGGAATCGCAGGAAAGCCGGTTGAGTTGAGTAAGGCACGATCTTGTCTCACATACCGAACATTCGTGGAACTTTATGAAAATAAAGGGCATTCAAGTTAGGTCGACGTTGCGGATGGGTAGCTTGATGGAAGATTCAAGACGTCGCTGGGAATCATTTTCAATGGATTCCTTCTGCAAATATAATCAGAATGATAGGTTGCGATGGAGGAAACCCCAAATTCTTGAGCATTTCTTGGTTAATACATATACAGGGTTGACCAGAAGAAATTATTGTACACTGATGGTTCAACTGTCTGGCAGCAGTAGGATCTGTTTAAAACTCAGCCAAGATAAACTGATAATTGTTCATAATTTTGTTCAAAGATCCTCTCCAAATTGTTCATTCGAATATTCATTGTTCATTCAAGAGTCTTTCACCCGCACTTGACCTCAGCCAACTATAATTGCAGGAAAAGGAAAAAAACTCTGAAAATTTTTCACAGCCCAAAAATGCTTATCTATCCAAAACAATGCGTGATACAATAATGTTTTTTGCATTTATTTCTGGGTTTCTGGCTGCTTGGTTTCCATGGGGATACCTTCATAATCGAATCCACCATCGTTAAAAGACACGGTTTATTTCTCATGAGTATTTATATTTTCCATTCAGCATGCTCTGTTTAAACCTTACTATAGAAGCATGAAGCAGGACATCTACCAAATTTTAATTGAATTAACATTAATTTTGTGTTCTTCGTGATGTTTTACTTCATGCAGTAAACAATCCATTCAAATGATAATTATTTATGCTGTGGGATGCAGGTCTACTTTTCCATGGTCTTCCCTGTATAACAGGGAAGATACTGAATGCATTTTACTCATAATGAATTGACGATACTGCTTACAGTGAAACACGGTGTTTAAATTAAACATTGACGCCTACATGAAAGTTAAATTGGGAACTTGTCGTTGCCCGAGTAAAGGTAGGGTGTCGGTTCAGGTCTATAATAAAAAACCGGAGTCCGTGTAAAGTCAAACTGGGAAGGTCTCTGGAATATGTGGCAGCATTTTAGAGGGCCTAAGTTGGGAAAATCCCAGGAAGGATGAATTTTTCTATTTTCAAAAATCTCTAACGCTAATCCCATGCTAAGAATACAGGTAAAAACTCCACCAAGTGAGTAATTTTTATTTTTTAGCCAACATTTTTCACAGGACTAGAAAAAAAATATAGTTATTTTTTTGCCTTCAGTGGTAAAAAAATTATATTTTTTAATTTGCAGTGCTCACGGGCACAACATTTTGCCAAAAATATTCACTTCCCTATGGTTAAGTCAGAGCTTCCACAAAACTGTCAGTCCTCATAAATGCATGCCAGAGACCCATACAGTATATTACATAAAAACAGCAGCTTATTTTGAAGCCACTCAACTTGGCCAAATCTAAGCTACTCAGTACTGTACTTGTTTGGAAACTGGAGCATCAGATAGAGTGACCATCCGAATGAAACAGGCAAAAAAGAATGGCAGAAATTTCGATCAAACTTCAGTCTCGTAGCCTTTGCGTGCGTGGACTCGCAGATGATGACATGCCGACTTATTAGCGCTGCATGCTTCTTGCTGCCACTGTTGCCCGGGGATTCCTCTTAATACCACTCGTATATACCCGAATGTTGTTTTTGGCTGAATGCATCCTATATATGACAAATGCTGTGATCCTGTTCACGATAGTATACATCGTCTCAATATACGACGGAAATGGAAAGCGTCGGGAACCTATAAAAGGGGGGCACGAGGAGAAAACCAGCACGCGGAAAAAAATGAGGCATTAATCATAAAGCCACGCAAGCAGGATAATCATATTGCATTTTTAAACTCAAAGCCAGCTTCAGATGACATAATAATACAGTACAACTAATATTGTGTGAAAAACAAAATTTAAGTAATGAGAAAGTACCGCCGAACGCTTTTGTGCTGAGAGGGAATTTTCAGATATCAACATTCCGCTATCATCGAAATTCACAGAATCATAATTAAACCTTTCCATTTCTAATAAATATTTGATAAAACAGTTCCTTGCATCCAATATTTGCGATTTTTAAAAATAAATATATACGGTGTGCTGGACCGAAACAATACATGGATATATTATTTTAACTTATAGCTACAGTATCTCCTGAACCGTTTGAAGTACCACGCTATAAAAAGTTACTGTACAGTACAGTACAGCTAATCAAATCTCGATCCCTTTCATTTTCCTGCACAGGTATAAAACATTATTATGAGGGTAGGCCTATTTAACGGTTTTATTCGCATCAGTATGATCATATCGTGCAATAAAAAAGATTACCACCAGCAAAGAGAAAATAATTTATGTTTTTTTTACGTTGCATGGCTGAAAGTTTTGTGAAAAAAACGAGTTTGAAGCAATACTTGCACTTCATTATAGATAACTCAAAATCAGTCATATACGTACAATAGTTCTTCAATTCGATCACGAATCAAAGCTGGATTGATTTGAGCGTTTTACATGCAAATCCAAAGAATGAACCATTAAAATGAAGTATTTTACTGTATCATCATATTTCCCCATGTATTATGTGTATCTTCTATACTGATGGTCATTTTCTTGCATTCTTTGGCACATATCCAGTGGAAATCTTTGTTGATTATTGATTGGTTTCTGGACTGGGTGATTATCCACGAGATGATTACGACATTATGCAGCGTGGCTTTTTATACTCCCTTGATTTTCGAACAAAATCCATAGGTTGACCCTTTTTCCCACCCTAACCCTAATACTGACCTTCCTTTCTGATCTATTCCTGAGCGTGATTTGATCTAATGCCTACCAGACCGTGAAAATAAAATCGACTAGCTTCGGGAAGACGTTCATCAAAAAGATGCGTTTGTTTTTTGTCATTACTTCCCAGTTTGATACGCGTGATCAACGAAGGGCATGGAGAAGAAAAAAATCCGATCAAATCGTATACCTTTGATCAAAGGCAGACGGAGACAAGCAATGCTACCAATAGGTTGAATATTGAGTTTCGGTTACACATACGACACTGGAATGAAAAGCATTCGTCAAGACCTCGCATTGAATCGCTCTCTTCCTCTTGGAACCTGATGAGAAACGGGCTCAATCACGGGACGGAAAATGGATCTGATTATGTGAGCCTCGGACCAATTTTGTCCCCCTTTTGTGGGCTAAGGGTATATTGGAAGCTTCTATTTGCCTTTTATTCGAAACTGCATCAGCAGTTCTTTATTCAGTTCTATATATCCACGGATCGGAAGTTTGTATCGTTGAGGGTTAGGAATAGGTTTAAATTCTGCACAAAAAAAGAACTTTCTCAAAATTTGATTTTTAAAATTATGATGGAGGATTCGATTCCGAGAATAAAAGTTAGCTGGAATCATACGAGTGCAGAATACTGTACAACAAATACTGATAAATACCGAAGTCAATTTCCCTTCGATTTTTTTCTTCCTTATAATCTGCCTGCCTCTCAGGGGTAACGTATTTAACATTTCATGTAATGCATGATTCACAGTACGGCATTAATTTTTCGACGGAATTCGGGGATAAGAGAATTAACGAATATGCTAATAATGGGCATTCATAAACCTTCAGATTCTGATATGTACGTGGTACGAACAAGATCGGCGCAACTTCGTTGAGAAACTGAAAGGGAGTGGCACTGGCGTTCATGCCAGAAGCATGAATAGTTACACTTCATTTTCTTAAAAGTAGGTGTCGCTTTCATCGAAGTAAACAGACAGCTTGGCTGGCTGTACAACAATCAATCTCCGTCGACTCCACTCCATACGTTTGTACCCTACTGTCCTGTACTTCCCTCTTGACGCGTGCAGCAATTTATTTTTGAAATCACAGACGCCTGAATTGGTTCATGCATGTGGGCTAAAAGCGTGGAATCCATCTACCAACACAAAAATTATTTTTACAAGAGCAGACCGCATGTTGGCAAGGTATTAAGTAGCCCAAAAATCTAAGACAAAGCAAATGCATCCAGGATCTTGTGAAAGTGAGCAGCACATATGTGAGTATGATGAAAAAAAAAACCGCTAAGAAGAAAATATTTTCCTGGTTTGGATTATGAATCAGAGTTTGTATTCTTATTTTTATTGTAAATATAAGTAGCTCACTTTGTTCAAGACGTATCGACATTGTGAAAAATGCTAGTTTTTCAGTTCCTAGAGATGTTGGAGAAGTGTCCGTATGTTCAAACATTTTCCTGATGTTCGGGTCGAATTTCTTATGCTCAAGTGCCCCAAAGTCGAATCTTTCGTATGTCGGGGTGTCCCTATAAGTCGATGCCCTATACTAGCTGTAACTACATTTTTGTCAGTGTTCTATATATACTGTACTTCAATCTCCGCGAAATTCCAGTCGTAACGCTTCATTTCCCAGAGCAAATGATTTTAGAAAAATGTGCCCCGTTCCTCCATTTCGATGCTCATCCCCGCCATCAAAACTGACAGATGCGCAGGAAAACTTGAGACATGATCCTCTTCTCTCTGAACAGTGTAACAAAAGGAAAGAATCACTGCTGATAGAGTCACTATATATACGTATAACTCGTAATAACTGTAGGAATTAAATCCGATGGAACGGATGACCTCATGGATTCTGACCCTCTCTGGTATGAAAAACGGACGATTTCCCGTCCGCGAAAACTGCGGGCTCGGGAAACGCATGGCTTCAAATCTCACCGCGGAAAATGGCCAATAAAGGGCGGTTTGAAAGCCACTTAAGGGCTGATATTACACGCGGAATATATCCTCGCCGAATGATCGTGATTCGCGCCCATTCTGTTGCAGAAATTGCCCGAGTTAATTACAGTCGGCTGCGAACGTAAAATGTTTGTCACGAAAGTTTCTGCTGCGAAATATTCTTCACATTCCAACAATAACCTGCTGATGAATTTCCTCGAATTATTCAACAAATGCGTCTCCAATCGTGTTCACATCCAGGAAGCGAAAGCGATACCTTGGCAAATTTGACACGGGAAATTCGGAGCAAAATCCTGACAATCTTGTTGTGAAATCACGCATCAAATCATATTCTCAAAATATTGAACGCGGAAAATTAGTTTCCACAAAATTTTAAATTTTTTAAACCGTGCACACTTTCTTGGAAAAAGGAGACAGACGAAAACTCAAGAGTGATTCTTTTAAATTTATGTGTTCACTGCACAAATATTAAAAGTGCTGAACTACGCAATCTGCAAAAGTTGATATTGGCCAGTCTTCTCACATTACTTGAGAATAAATTGTACAATTCATCGACTGGATGAGGTTGGGCTGTCTGTGCTAAATTTCAATGACATTGAATTCGCAAGCACATTTGATCAAAAATTTTGAACATAAAACGTAACACGTTATTGATTTGATAATTATATTTTAAACCGTTTCGCGTCAAGTTGCGATTCCGTCGCTTATCTGACCATGAATCTCATGTGATTGCTTCCTTTGCTGCTTTCCGATCCTACGATGAGAACATTTTTGAAAGAACCCGTTTGAAAATTCCTTATTGAAATGTCCTAACCCTGAACTGATAATTCCCCAACTCGGGGGTCCACACGAAACTGCGATCAATGCCCGACGTTGTGAGCGTTTTTATGGCCCTTGTCCCGTTGTTGCGAATAAATTGTACGGTACGTATTTCTTTCCGCTGGAAAGACTTTGCTGACTGCTGATTCCCCCGTTTTTTTACAGCTGTAAATCTTTTTGTTTCCACACGTGGGGCACTAACGGTATCGGCAGTTATTGACGAGGCGAGTTAAACGGGCCTGGAGTGTGTGAGTATGTGTGTGTGTGTGGTATTTAATGGTAATAAATAAGAAACGGGTGCTTTTTTCTTTCTAAAGATGGTAAGATGTTTTCTGTTATAAAAAAAAAAAATTTGCTGCGAACATTTCGAAGAGGTTTTTCGTGCCTGCTGAAAACCCACTCGTCAGGGGGTCCATCTTATAATTTGGATTTTTTCCCCAACAAAATTTTCTTGATTTTACTTTTTTGAAATCGTGAAGGTTTTTGCGCAATAAATGCGGTTGCAACTGAAATTGAGAGAAGCATTAAAATTTAATTTTTCTTCCCACAAAATGAAATTTACATTCAAATTTTAGCTTATTGTAAGGATCTCGAGCTTCTTTGTAGTCAATCTTCCGATCTGCTGATCTTATTCTTGCTTATTTCTTGAGTTACCCTGAATAATTGTCATTTTTTTATTTCGCTTATCATAATAATTTAAACATTCTTGTAAATCCGAAGGAATAAATTACCAACCGATGAAATCCCTGTTCTATCTCATACGAGTAGTGTTGGATGGTTCATTCGAATATACTTAATTTACTTAAAAATTCGTCATTAAATTCAATAGGAAACAGCAGGGATGATAATCAAGGTTATTTCGTACATTCAAAAACGTACTGGATTTTATATTCGCGAAGAAATTTCCGAATAAACCCTGCTTGCATTTGAATAAAGAAGACCACTTGAATATTCTTTGGTTGCTCATGGCCACGACTGATGCCTTCAAAGAGAACTCTTTTCCATATAGCATAGAAACAAGGGATCGTAAAGAGTTTCAGGGAATTTTGATACGCCTTTCTAAACGTGCGACGAGTCACGACTCCTCGTGAGCCACATTAAGCATTCCACATACAGTATATTCATTCAACTAAATCTGACTTACTATTCTGTTCTTTAGACAGCATTGCTGATGTAAGTGCGAGTTCTTAGCTGATTCCTGATTCGTCTCGACGCGTGAAATATAGCGATGAGAAAAATATCTATGCGAAAGATCTTCAATTCAATTATCGATTTTCAAGAGGAACTTGGTTTTTTTTCATGCTTTGGACGTTGAAGTCCATCTTAGAGCATCGGTGGTGTCGAAGCCTTATATAAAACTATAAGCAGAAATTTTGTAGCTTGTTTAAATTTTAATACGCTGTACAATCAACCATACCTTCGGGAAGAAGTCCTCTCATCGACGTATGCAAATAAGCATGACAGAAGATGTGATATTTGGGAACTGATTTTCTGGGTATAATTCTGAAAATGCACAATGAGAGAGAAACCATGCGATCGCTACACTATAGAAAATACTCATATTTTGATTTTAATGATGAAACATATCTGCATATTTATTTACGAGTGTTTGGCCGAGGTATTTAACAAGCCAAATATCGAATCAATTGTCTCTGTCCATTTATAAAATGCTGTCGGTTGAAACAAGTGGAAAACTGATTCCAAAAAGTTGTAAAAGATATTTTCAATATTTTACTAGAGATAAAATATTAGTGCATAGAAACAGNGTGATTCTTTTAAATTTATGTGTTTACTGCACAAATATTAAAAGTGCTGAACTACGCAATCTGCAAAAGTTGATATTGGCCAGTCTTCTCACATTACTTGAGAATAAATTGTACAATTCATCGACTGGATGAGGTTGGGCTGTCTGTGCTAAATTTCAATGACATTGAATTCGCAAGCACATTTGATCAAAAATTTTGAACATAAAACGTAACACGTTATTGATTTGATAATTATATTTTAAACCGTTTCGCGTCAAGTTGCGATTCCGTCGCTTATCTGACCATGAATCTCATGTGATTGCTTCCTTTGCTGCTTTCCGATCCTACGATGAGAACATTTTTGAAAGAACCCGTTTGAAAATTCCTTATTGAAATGTCCTAACCCTGAACTGATAATTCCCCAACTCGGGGGTCCACACGAAACTGCGATCAATGCCCGACGTTGTGAGCGTTTTTATGGCCCTTGTCCCGTTGTTGCGAATAAATTGTACGGTACGTATTTCTTTCCGCTGGAAAGACTTTGCTGACTGCTGATTCCCCCGTTTTTTTACAGCTGTAAATCTTTTTGTTTCCAGTGCACCCCGTGATTGCCATAGCCGTCAATAACTGCTCCGCTCAATTTGCCCGGACCTCACACACTCATACACACACACACACCATAAATTACCATTATTTATTCTTTGCCCACGAAAAAAGAAAGATAAGATGGTAAGATGTTTTCTGTTATTAAAAAAAAAAATTTGCTGCGAACATTTCGAAGAGGTTTTTCGTGCCTGCTGAAAACCCACTCGTCAGGGGGTCCATCTTATAATTTGGATTTTTTCCCCAACATAATTTTCTTGATTTTACTTTTTTGAAATCGTGAAGGTTTTTGCGCAACAAATGCGGTTGCAACTGAAATTGAGAGAAGCATTAAAATTTAATTTTTCTTCTCACAAAATGAACTTTACATTAAAATTTCACCTTATTGTGAGGATCTCGGGCTTCTTTGTAATCAATCTTCTGATCTGCTGATCTTAGTCTTGCTTATTTCTTGAGTTACCCTGAATAATTGTATGCCCTTATATCATATTAATTTAGAAGAAATAAAATTATCAACCTATGAAATTGTATGCGCTTATATCATATTAATTTAGAATAAATAAAATTACCAACCTATGAAATCCCTGATCTATCTCATACGAGTAGTGATGGAGAGTTCATTCGACTATACTTAATTTAATCGAAAATTCGTCATTAAATTCAATAGGAAACAGCAGGGATGATAATCAAGGTTATTTCGTACATTCAAAAACGTACTGGATTGTATATTCGCGAAGAAATTTCCGAATAAACCCTGCTTGCATTTGAATAAAGAAGACCACTTGAATATTCTTTGGTTGCTCAGGCCACGACTGATGCCTTCAAAGAAAACTCTTTTCCATATAGCATAGAAACAAGGGATCGTAAAGAGTTTCAGGGAATTTTGATACGCCCTTCTAAACGTGCGACGAGTCACGACTCCTCGTGAGCCACATTACGCATTCCACATACAGTACAGTATATACATTCAACTAAATCTGACTTACTATTCTGTTCTTTAGACAGCATTGCTGATGTAAGTGCGAGTTCTTAGCTGATTCCTGATTCGTCTTGACGTGTGAAATACATGTATAGCGCTGAGGAAAATATCTATGCGAAAGATCTTCAATTCAATTATCGATTTTCAAGAGGAACTTGGTTTTTTCCATGCTTTGGACGTTGAAGTCCATCTTAGAGCATCGGTGGTGTCGAAGCCTTATATAAACTATAAGCAGAAATTCTGTAGCTCGTTTAGATTTTATTACTGTACAATCAACCATAACTTTGGGAAGAAGTCCCCCCGACGTATGTAAATAAACATGACAGAAGATGAGAATATGTGATATTTGGGAACTGCTTTTCTGTGTACTGTATAATTCTGAAAATGCACAATGAGAGAGAAACCATGCGATCGGTTCACTATAGAAAATACTCATTTTTTGATATTGATGATGAAAACCAAATCTGTATATTTATTTACGAGTGTTTGGCCGAGGTATTTAACAAGCCAAATATCGAATCAATTGTCTCTGTCCATTTATAAAATGCTGTCGGTTGAAACAAGTGGAAAACTGATTCCAAAAAGTTGTAAAAGATATTTTCAATATTTTACTAGAGATAAAATATTAGTGCATAGAAACAGGGGCGAACAAGCCAACAGATGTACGAATTATTTCAGTTCCGCATGTATAGCAAATGTGAATATATTGGACTCGCTTTCCACCGGCTTTTATCCGCAATCCATTTGCACGCTCTGAAAGCTCACGTTTTTCATGCCGCCTCAGGATCTCTTTGGAAAATTGATTAAATTGTTTTTACTATAAGTAAAATTTCATCAGCAATATTTTCGAATTCAGAGAATTTCTTCATTCCATCCTGCCGAAAAATTTTAGATATCCTGAAAATATAAGAAATAATTTCTAGTGAAACTGTGTACGCATCAGGGGTGCCAATTGTTTATGAGACATTACAAGGACTATATTTACCCTGAATTGAGTTTATTTAATACAGTACTTTCTTGACAAGCAATTTTCCTTGCGCAAGTCTTTGATTGTTCTTGCTTTCAAGTCATTGACAGCAAGATTACGCTGGTGGTGTGCTTTGAATTAAATCTCACAATCGAATTGTTTCGAGACTTGAATGTATAAGCTGAGGATCTCCGGCATTTTTCAGTATCCGAGACCTGTTCACAATGCATCAGAGAACATGAACCACAAAAACGTTCGATTAAAAAAAAACTAGAAACGTGTGAACTGCAGAGAAAATTGAACGATGTTCGAATTTCTCAAACTACTTTTCTCAAAAATGCTGCTTTGTAAACGGTGAATCTTAATCACGTCGAAAAATAAGCGCATGCAATTGAAACTCTGACTTTTCCCAAATGCAAACGATCAAACAAAGCGTATAACTATCTCCATTGTCGAATAATACAATAATACATTAATCTTTGAATTGAAGCAAATGGCAGTTTTTTCTCGGGATTATATTCACGATTTTAAAAATTTGAGGTCTGCTTACATGAGAGAACATGAAGAACAACGTCATTCGATTTTTTTTAATATAAACAATTCAGCTGAAAAAGCACGTGGACAGATATTCAATATATTTTATATATTATTCCAGATCGCCAAAAATAGTATCAGACGCTGGCTTCCCCAGGCAAAAAAATTATATAGTTCTCGTGAAATTACAAGAAAGAAACTCGTGTTTACAGAAAACAGGTACAGAAAAAATCAGACAAACCAGAGTATTTCAGATCTTGGTATTAAGGTTCAAAATATATATATTTAAATGAAAATAAATACATTTCCTAGACTCGTAGTCGCATTCATTCATCACCCTTGGAGCATTCGAGCGTTCGCGCTCTTTGTCCTAGGTTTATTCTCGCTCTGGCTGGAAAAGGGCCGAAAGAAATCTGGAAAAAAATAAATACATTTCCTAGACTCGTAGTCGCATTCATTCATCACCCTTGGAGCATTCGAGCGTTCGCGCTCTTTGTCCTAGGTTTATTCTCGCTCTGGCTGGAAAAGGGCCGAAAGAAATCTGGAACGCGTTTAAATCGCTCACGCTGATCAATCACGTCTCAGACAGGTTTGTCACGCTTTCCACCGCAGGGAGCCCCACGGTTCGACTTGGAAGCCAGGAAATAAGGTCATACCTTTTTTCTCCAACTTTCATCCTGCTATGTTGATTGAGATACGGCGAGTTGCAAATTTTTATCAGATTTCCTCGCACCGAAGGGAGGCCCTGGATATATATACAGTATTGTATATGAACTCCCGAATAAATAGCCTAGCTATCCTCGACTTCAAGAGAATGGAATCTTATACATTAATTGGAAACAATCTGGAAGGATTTTTCATTACGAAAAAAAGGAATTCAAATTTGTCAACGTTTTTATGCTTCGCGTTAAAGCAATAAAATCACCGCTTACAATTCAAATTCTGACTTTTGCTAATTTAACAGTTGGCACAGGCTCGAAAGATGAGAGGAATTATTGAGATACGGCGATTTGCAAATTTTTATCAGATTTCCTCGCACCAAAGGGAGGCTCTGTCTGTATTTGAGCTCCGGAATATATACGAGTATATACCGGTATTAGCCTAGCTATCCTCGACTTCATGAGAATGGAATCTTAATTGGAAACAATTGGGAAGGATTTTTCATCAGGCCTAAAAAAGGTGATGGAAGTTTTCCACGTGTGCGTTTTTAAACAGTGCATCTTGATCGCGTTAAAAGATATACAGTACGCATGTAATTGAAATTCTGACTGCTTTTCCTTTTGACTATGATCGAAAGATGCTTGGAACTATGAGCAACTGTCATGCGAATTCAATGAGAGGGCAACAATTTCTCGGGATTCATCATTCTAGAAATTTCGTATCTCTTCAAATATAAACAAATATTTATTTACTTGAGTACCCGGTAATCCCGGTTCGCCCTTTTCGCAAAATCAAGAGGAAATAAAGGGGGGCATGTCATAGGAGGGTTTACATTTTTCAAAATTTTTAGAAGTTTAAATGTGTATCAGAGTTTTTTACTTTTTTCTGATAGAAACGTTCGGATCAATTTTATCAGAAAAATTTATTTTCATGGAAAAAAATGAAAATTATATGAATCCACGTTCGATCCACGTCTAAATTCCAATTCTGGCATTCTTATTTTTGAAATATTGCAGTTTTAAAGTCACTACAAATTGAATGCATGTCTTAATCAGGGATATAATTCAATCAAAATTTTGACTGAAAAACTTGAGTGCGTGTCTTACCTTAGGCACGTGGTACTCGAGTAATGACGGTATTAGGGTTATTAAATCAAATTGAACTTCAAATGAAAGTTTGTTTTCAAAGTGATGACTGGAACCATTTCAGGAAGTAATTTAGTTCAAAAACGGTTCACCTTGAAATCAGTTTTTCGATTGTACCTTGGAAAGTGGAAAAGCGTCAATTAGATCTGTACTGTAATAACATCGTCAATATATTTTTGTTCGCATTTAAATGTTCATTCTTATTGGCCTAGAACAAAATTGCTTGCAAAAGAAATATTCAGAATTGTACGTCAAATTATGCCGATTCTCTCTTTGAAGCCACATATACACATATCTTCGCATTTTTTCTCTCTGCGATGTATTGCACAAGCGAATAGATCCCAAGCAAAAGCCTGCTTGTATAGAGAAAGCAGTCAGTGCTCCAACGGAAGGGAAGCTGTACAAGGTATTTTCGTAATGAAAAATAGCTCTGAACTTTGTTCAGTCGGCAACCACGAAAGATACGTCGTCGGTAAACGCGGGTTTTAAAATTCAATTCCCGCATAAACGTGAACGGAGTTGAGAGTCGGAGAACAAATGAGAGAAACTTCATGCGCTGGTGTGTGCAAGGTAAGCAGACGTTCGAGCGTGATCAACTGTTGCTGCCAATCAATAAACCACCGCAGCGGAAGCGAAGGGGTTATTAAAAAAAAATAAAGGAAGAGATGATGAAGAAAAGAGAGGAGCCAATGAGTCTGTTGAGTAGGTTCACCTTTTACGCTTGAATATACTCGTGTAAACATGAGAAAAAAAATCGAAAGAAAGATTCTAATTTCACGATTGTCTGAAGTTGATTTTATAGCAGTTACACCGCAGCTATAATCAATTACAATACTGTATATAGTACCTTATATACGAAGCTTTCAACTCCGGGTCTCAATGGGTTCTGTCATTAAACCCAGTTGGTTACTTTTTCATTATTACCGGAATCCAATTCGCCAAGTATTTGCCAAATAAGGGAAGAGCAGTAGAGCACGAAGAATTTACAATAAACAATTTTTGTTTATTATTCTGAATTATCCGAAGACTACTACACTGGATAGAACAGCGTAAAAAATGAAGATTAAAAGATGCAATCTTGACGTTTTTCAAACATCATGTGCCTCGATGTTAATTTTACCCGAAACACGAGAACTGGCGGGTGAGAAAATATAGGGGGAACCCGACATTTGGACAGATTTACCTTTGGAAAATTCGTTTTTCTGACGTTTTCAAAACAAACACGCAAAACCTGTGGGATTCCGGGGTTTTCCCCAACCCCACCAGATACGGACACAGCTGATGCATGATCAAAAGTATATAAAGATTACCTTTGTCAATTGGACCATAAAGTGTTCCCCGACATTAAGGATGACACACGTGCACAATCATCCATTTCCAGAACAAGGGTATCACAATTACTTGAGGGAAAAAAATTTTAAACTAACAAAAACTTGGGTGCATATCATGTGTGTGGATATGTTCTGGGCGTGTTACCAATTCTATCTTCATGCAATTCTTAATCCGTCTCCCCCCCCCCCCCCACAAAAGGCTTGTTTCTCAAACTCAAAAACTCCATATATCCGTTTTATGGATTTATTTATTTTTTTTTTACAATTTTTTATTTATTTTATGTACAATTCTTTTTTACAGTTGAGCCCGGATAAGACAAACCTCCATAAATCGATTTTTTTAAAGTCCTCGTCTGAATTCCCTTGAAAACCATGCATTAAAACCTCTCCAACCCAAAGGGTTTTTCTCGCCATATCGAATTTGCTGAGGCATTTTGGCTATTATTTTCTGGACGCAGGACAAAAACATCAATAAAAAAGGAACTTCATGTGCTTTGAACGGAAGTTAAAGACTGATAGGGGAAATGAACCCTTGCATCCAAGTTCAGCATCATCTTATTAACTCATTTAAGAAGCAGTTTAAAGCCCAGAATATCACCATTTACTTCGAATTCCTGCACTCCTATGCTTCCCACAAAAATGTTGTTTTTCCTCAACTTAGAACCTTCCTAACTCAAAACCTCTGCATGTCTTTTTTTTTTTTGCTGGTCCCTTGAAATTGGACTTATGAGAGAGATTCAACTGTAAGGGAATCTGAGCTCAAGTGATTTTTCGATCTCCTGTTGTTGATGTTTTCCCTTCCGCAGTGTCACTCATCGCACGTGTCCGTCAGAGTGTCAGGAAAAACACCACGAGTGTGCCCTGACTCTGATATGACGCCTCAGAGCCGCCACCACCACCGCCTCATGGATCCAACGGCAGAACGGGGAAGTCGGACACGGCACAGGCCAGTTGGAAATGAGGCAGCGAGCGGATGAATGGAAGGAATATGGAAATGGATTCAGGAACGGGATGCGGCGGCGGCGTTTAGTTTCATCTCAACCTTGGCCTCTGCGCCCCGAACGCGCGCCGGGCTCCCCATTGATGAAGCAGAAAACACGGCTCGAATCCTTCTCTCCGTCTCTCACATCTCCACCTCATTCATTTCTTTCTCGTTCTTCTAACCCGAGGCTTCGGGTCAGCCAGCAAACACCCAACGCGGAGCCGCGTGAGCAACATATATGCAACTCAGCCTCACAGAGTTGCCACAAAGATTTAGAGTCGGTTGCGTTATTGTAGAATGTACTGTACAGCATATATGCAGCGGATATGCGGACCAGCGGGATGCCTGATGGGTGAATCGAGTTCAGCAAGAAAAAAGCAATAGTAAAGAAAAAAAAAAACGGCTCGCCTTTTCCCTCAGCCTTTTGTTTTATTGGCACACCGAGGGGGCAATCAAATGTATAAACTGCGCCTACATTTTTCATGTCGTTTCGTATTTTTTTGTTTTGTTTTCAAATCTTGGCTCCATCTATCCATCTTTCAAACGAGAAGGATTTTTTGGCTGAGCTCGACGAGAGAAAATATTAACATCTCCGTCTCATTAACGTCCAAGATGCTCGTTAACAAGGATACAAGACAATTTAAAAACGACATTGTTCCCGTTGTCGTGTTCCTGGTGTTTGAATTTGAATTATACTCAGTAATTTTTTTTAAACTTATCGTTATCCGATTCGTCTACTGTACGTCTTTATCGTTATTTCTCTTCGCATCTCAATAATATTGATATTCTCGCAAACATATTTGGATAATTATTGCGAAAGTATTCCCTTTGTTCCTCGGTAATGTGTATTTATGTATTCATATATTTACTGATGCTTTGCTGTTTTTTAAAGTGCGATCAAAGTCTCGATATGAAATATAAATCGAAAAAATATCAATCATCCCAGCAGTGTAATTAAAGAGTTTTCTGAGCACTTTGCTGTGAAGTTGTTTTGCGTAAACAAGTTTTCAAATGAAGATTCTCCGGATCATGTGGGGCCCATACAAATTAATTAATGTCTTTCTTTAATCACTGAAGGCAATAAGGCAATCGTGATGGACGTGGGAAATTTCTTCCACTCAAACTTGCAATGATATGGAAAATTTGAAGTTGAGCATCATGGACCAAATTGCCGAGGGTTGAAAATCTTTTAAAATTCAAACATGTCGGCGGTCAGACAAAAGAAATTTTCACAAAGATTTTTCAATTCCCTCAAATTATAAATTTTTTCACATTTTATCCCGCGATTTATTAAAAATACGCGGGCGTATTATAGTGATGGAACCTAATATCCTCGCAGAGATTGGGTGCACTTTCAACCCAGTTTCCTTTGTAATTTCAACCACGTTGAGGAAAATTTTAAACTAAAGTTAGAAAATGATAGAAATTTCCTCTTTGAAACTGATGCCAAGCTCAATGGAACAAAAAAGCAATGGGACTGTCAAAAAAGTATCTGAAAACCGCTGAATTCTAGGTCTTCTCCATTAAAATATTTGTGAACGAAAACTTTTAGTTTTCCTAGAAGAAATAAGTGGAATGGTTCCTAAAAATTCAAGCTGACAAACACTATATGCTGAAAGAACTTGTGTTTTTTTCAGCCAAAACCGCACAGCAAAATGCCTACAATTGAGTCTAGATTACATATGCTCTATTTATCCTTCCCAAAAATATTTTATGCAGAGCCTTCCTTTGATACCACCAATTTTTCTATTCACAAATCTGCTTAATTTTTGCATTAATTATTTCGAAATCAACATGCAGACGACACGTGACGGAAAATGTGTAACTCCAGATCTTGACACACAGCATGGCAATATATGTGGTCATTTTCAGACAACCTCCTCGAAAAAAAAAAAAAAAAAAAAAACCCCGCTTCCACGAAGANGGAATCAAAGAAAAAAAACAAAAAAAAAAAAAAAAAAAAAAAAAAAACCCTGCTTCCACGAAGACAGATCGGTCGATGACGCAAGAGACAAAAGAAGCAGAGCAGATGAACCGTTTCCAATCTCGTTGGGGGAAAACAGAGAGAAGACGGGGGGCGACGACAACACGGACTTCTGACATCAATCAATCACCCCTCAAGGGGTTGTATATACTCGTATGTATGATGGCAACGCTGCATGATGTTGGCTGTCGGCGGCGGGCACATCACAGCAACGCCGGCCACCTCGGGTTTATCAAGCGTCAACATCTTCGGCGTGGAAAAAACTTTTGCCCATAGCACTGCTGCACCAAGCAGGTGAGAGGAAAGGTTGCAGTTCATTACAAATAAACTAAAATAAAGCAATTATAAAAATAAGATAAAAAATAAAGATGCGAGGCACCCCATCAACCTCTCACGCGTTCTGCGCGATAAGGAGGTCGTCGTCTTTTGCCAGGATCCCATACTTTCTTCAAAACAAAAATCCCGAATTTATCCTTCTTTTTTCCCCTCCTTCGGTCGGGAACAATTGGTTGAACACGACGCGGAACACACAAGAGGATATGAGCCGTCATAACCACGTTATTGCCTTCCTCATGCGAGGCATAAAAACATCAGATTCCTTGGGATTTTTGACTGCAGGGGAAGAAACTCTCCAGTAAAGGACCCCGATGTTTGGTTACGTTAGGAGGTGACTGGAGAAACGTACCCGTATAATATGCCCCAAGCTGAAAACAATAAAAAAAAACCTTGACCAATTAGTTCCAAGGGATCGACTTTTGGGAGGCTTTTGAAATTTCTTACCAGTGTTTTTTCAAGTGAGACATGCTAGTTGGGCTTTGTAAATGAGGCTTTTTGTGCCAAAGGTTCGTCCCTTCATATTTTTCAGCAGAGAGCCAAGATCGATCTCAATAAGAGCGACTTTTTTGCCGCTTCGAAGATTTTTCGAAAATACGCTGCGCGTAAAAAAAAAAAAGTTTCGAAAGAGACAATAATAAAAATCCTATAAAATAAGTAGCCCCTGTTGTGGTGCTCTTATTGCCAGGTGTCTTTTGTAGTGACTATATTGTGAGTGCTTCATTTCCACGGATAAACACACAAGAGGATATGAGCCGTCATAACCACGTTATTGCCTTCCTCATGCGAGGCATAAAAACATCAGATTCCTTGGGATTTTTGACTGCAGGGGAAGAAACTCTCCAGTAAAGGACCCCGATGTTTGGTTACGTTAGGAGGTGACTGGAGAAACGTACCCGTATAATATGCCCCAAGCTGAAAACAATAAATAAAAAAACCTTGACCAATTAGTTCCAAGGGATCGACTTTTGGGAGGCTTTTGAAATTGCTTACCAGTATTTTTTAAGTGAGACATGCTAGTTGGGCTTTGTAAATTAGGCTTTTTGTGCCAAAGGTTCGTCCCTCAATAAGAGCGACTTTTTTGCCGCTTCGAAG
Organism: Notodromas monacha; assembly: GCA_905338405.1. Classification (NCBI taxonomy): domain Eukaryota; kingdom Metazoa; phylum Arthropoda; class Ostracoda; order Podocopida; family Cyprididae; genus Notodromas; species Notodromas monacha. The sequence continues at coordinate 34,867 of CAJPEX010002480.1, forward strand.
ATTTTTCGAAAATACGCTGCGCGTAAAAAAAAAAAGTTTCGAAAGAGACAATAATAAAAATCCTATAAAATAAGTAGCCCCTGTTGTGGTGCTCTTATTGCCAGGTGTCTTTTGTAGTGACTATATTGTGAGTGCTTCATTTCCACGGATATAGCGCTGTTTCACATGCGACTCCACACTTTCAGGAAACGCATACGAAGCCGTGAAATTACAAGCAATGCAAAAAAATTAGAAATAAAATTCAACGTTAAAAAAAAAAGTTTATGCAGGTTATTACGTCGTTATTCTTTAATCGTTCAGTGGAGGATTCACGGAACGACTCTGGTTCGTGCGTGAGTTCTACAGTGCATTTTACTGCCCGTTTGCACAGCGTGAGGCTTTCTCCCCTGTATCTCCTTCCATTCATATCTAATACCATCTATTCAAAAATAAAAGATGCCGATTTCATCATGATACGTCCTCACGAAGTTTATTTCGGGCCCTAACGCAAACCTAAATCACTCCTTAACTGCCGCAGCCGATGCATTTCTCGACGATTCCGGGTCCGACGATTTGAAAATTTTTGATAGTTTAGTTCAGAGAAAGGTTTCTTGTAGACTTGGTAGATCGGGGTTGGAAGCTGAGAACGGAAAACGACAATTGGGATCGAGAACCGGAAAAAACGTTGGTATAAATTCGTGTGCTCATGGGCCGAAACTTTTCGAAAATTATTCGGCGAAAAACTGGAAATAGCTTGTTGTTGGGTGACTTTCTCTCAATCCTCACTGCAAAAATCGATGAAATGAGAGAAAAATTTCTCCGCGAAAATTGCATATGAAAGCATGGGAATGTATCAAGTTTTTCAACCGTTGTTTTGAATTTTTTGTAGGTACAATCACCAGGACATCATGGGCTCTGAACCAATGGAATATGGGCTGCTTATTTCTGTGCAGAAAAGTTTAAAGGCTTCGTACCTAGAAATGAAAACTGGCGAGCAACTGTTGATTGTTTTCAATCCACTCAAACTGGTTCATAAACTTTTTCTATTTCCTATCCATGATGTCACTACTCAAATTCCAACTTTCTAATTTTGATGACGATCTCAGTTTTCCGACCTCTGCTGTTGAGGCTTTTTTCGGGATTTTGGGCGTAGCAATATCCAGGTATACAACTATTTTCTTTTGGTCCCATGTGATCCTCTACCAATTCCGTGGGGGTTCTCTACAACAAAATTCCGTCTACAAAGAATTTTTAGTTCCCTTCAATTTTGTTGCAAAGAGAGAGAGAGAGTTCCATTTTCTACTTCAAGTGGAGCATCTTGAATATTCAGTCCCACATTCTTTCACTAAGTACTGCAACATCTGAGGAGGGTTTTGCATAGCGCAAAAATACCCCCACCTGTCAGGTCTATTCAAGTCATCTGCTTTTCTCAAAATCACGTTTTTTTTTACATTGAAATGCACCTTATTCGGAGGCTTATTTATTGAATCAGGGTTAATTGGCCAGCAACGAAACAATCATCTGAGGCGGACTGCTTGTATTCAGTATTTACTCGAGTACCACGCACCTTTGAGTAAGACTAACGAGTGGAATTTTCAGCTATGTTCTAAGAAAAGAAAAAAATATATCCCTGAGATGGGCACCCATTTTTAGTGAATAAAAAAATGAAAAACTTAAAAAAATCCTTCCAGCATTTTAATTTTCACGAATTGATCTTGCATTCCGGAAATTTTCGATTTTTCACATTTTGCATGCTTTTTTTATAAAATAGATCATCATATTGCAATTAGAATGAAGAATGACATGTAACTAAAGATGTCAAATCTTAGTTTTAGAGCTGCCCATTTTACGTGCACCCGCCCCTGTTTACGTCTCAATTTTAAAAAATGTGGTACATGAGTAAATAATTTGCTGGTACCACCCAGCGTCAGCTGTTTTGAATAACGAGACGATTTTGTGCATATACAGCATCCATGACGAAAATCGATAGGAATATCGCATAATATCGCCAGGATTGTCCGCATCGGGTACATGTTCAAGCATTTGCCTTTGACCAAAAAATGCCGAAAAAATTATTTTAAAGCGCAAAGTTTTTACCACCCACTAATGATAATCCATGCTCATGAAATCGATTTTTTTTTTGCTCGCGGGGGACGAATTTGAAGCGGAAATTCCCTTGTTTTTTAAACCAAGCGACAGTTCCGCAATATATCCCGTGATCCACGGTTGATTAAACATGTCTGTATCGCGTTCAATTTTTATTGATTGTGATTTTTTTCTTTTACACGAAGCGAAAAATTGTTCGGGATTAAATTTCGTCTGAATTCCAAACTCTCACATGTTTCTTTTTCCCCTGCAGCCATGCTATACTGTACGTGCATAACAACCGCTAATCGGAGCGAGCCGCCGGAAATGTGGGGTGATGACGCGATCCTTTCAAACACGGCTCGTCAGAGCATAAAAAGGCCTGGATCACCGGCAAAGAATTTTATAATCACTGGGCTCGCGCCCGAGTCGTGCAATGAAATTCATCCCTTGACCGCAATGAGATCGCGAAGGCCCAACTCGGTTTTCATTCATCTCCTGTTATTTATTTTTTTATTCCTTATTTTTTGCTTACCTTTGCCTATAGCTCTTCTTGCAACTGGAATGTACAGTATTTGATTGAAGCGAGGAGCCGAGAAAATAATAATCGGGCGTTGTATATAGAAGGAGGAACTTCAAAACATTCCATTTGAATTTTCTCCACGCGCCCCTTTGAAAAATGTCTGCGTTTTTTTTTTCGACCGAAGACGAATTAGATGAGATATTTCACTCGATCGAGCGGAAAATTTATTTTGTTATATTTTTAAAGTGACTGTAAAGTATCAATATTGAATCAAACGCTGCGTTTTTTAAACGTATATCTTGGATTCAATTAAAACGTGCTACGGTCAAACCTCCCTAAGTCGCATTTTAAGGGACCAGCGAAAATTTTGGACTTGAGGTTTTGACTTATTATGGAGTTTTTGAGTTAGGGAAATAAGTATTGTTGTTGTTGGAAACGTAAAAGAATTGCAGGAAATTGTAAATGGTGATATTCTGGGCCATAAATTGCTTCTTGAATGAGTTTATGATGGCATGCTGAACTTGGAAGCAGGGGTTCATTTGCTTAAGTAGTCCATCACTTCCTTTAAAAACACATCAAGTTACTTGTTTTACTGCTTTCATCTTTCACTGTCCAAAAAATAATAGCCACAAGTCCTCAGATATTTTACTTACAGAGGTTTGAGAGGAAAATCCTTTGAGTTAGAGAGGTTTTCAATACATATTGTTTCTCAGGGAATTCAAACAGGGATAAAAAAAGATTTATAGGGAGGTATTCAACTTGCAGATATTCAAGGTCTTGAGGTTCAACTGTATTATTACTGTATTTGAAGATAAAACTGGAGAAAATGGTAATCTAAGGTTCTAAGCAATATTATTTGGGCCTTTGTATATTGCAAAGCTTTTTCCTTTATCGTCACATCTAGTTTAGCCCGAGAATTATCTTTGTAATAACATTTTCCATCATTAATAAATTGCATAAGCCTTTCAGTCATAATTTATTTTTATTAAAAAGTGTACGGCACCGCCACGCGAAAACCCTGTTTTAAAACCAGTGAACAAATAAAAACTAGATTTACGGCAAAAAAATCGCGCAAAAAATCGCGCAATAGGAATTCCACGGAATCCCTATTGCGCAATACATTTTTAATCTCGAAAACAGAATATTGAAACTGAGCACAGTCTGATTCTGCGATTCGCTGCGTTCGGAAGTTTTTCTCCAAGTGCGAATTGTGTTCTCATTTTGTTGAATTGATCTGAGTTTGGTTTAGCCATTTTTATTCTGAGTTCTCTTAAAATCTTTAAACTGATTGAGAGTGCTTGAAAACTTAGTCTTGTTTGTTGTTTGAAATATATCCGAAATTAGTTTAAGTCGGGGCTTTTACCGAAAAGCCCCCTGCCGTGTTCCCGGCGGATTGTGCCTTTTTTCTTTCAATTCTTTGAATTTTCAGCCGATTTTTGTATCTTTGTGGTTCTTCCTCCACAAAAAGCACTAAGTTTTTAAAAATCGGTTCAATTATTTACCAAAAGTTGACAACACTGCCAATATTATTGAAAAATATCGATGCAGAAAAGCATTTAAATAAGTCTAAACTGGATTAAAAGTTATTT